>VHZZ01002774.1:25209-40722 GCA_009801015.1 Silene noctiflora | reverse complement strand
CGATTTAGTGAAATTCATTTAAAATGATGTACTCATACTCCCTTCCAAAAGAATGTAAGCATTTTTTAAAAATTATGAGATAAATTTTGAAAATTATATATTCCGTAAAAAAATTTATAATAGAGAAATTATACAACAACATTTTTCATACCATATCTCACCCGTTAGTCGTAAAATAATTGATAAGTGATGGGAAACGAAAAAAATAAAACGAAAAATAGATGCACAAGAAGTGAAAGAAAGTAAAGAAAAAAAGAAATCAGGAAACAAATATGGTATTTCATGGAGTAAAAAAGACACCACGGAGGTTTGAACCTATGTTAGTTCTCTGAAAACCAAACACAATTCCACTGGACTACAAACTTACTACCGATTCTTTGCTACTTCGAATAGTATATATTTTTGTTCCCTTCAGAAACTACTCGGGCTACAGCCCGAGTAGCCTAGCCCTGATTCCGCCCCTGTATATATGTAATGTCATGAATATCAGAACAACACAGAAATCAATGAATTAAGAAAGCCGCCACAAAGCAAATATTCATCTGAGAAAATACAGTTGCCTTTTTTGGTCATATTTACACTATTCATTACAATGCTCATGACTAAGAATTTCTACATGCTATCAGAGTCATGAGCATTATTTGCTCCGGCTTCTACAAATCCAGTTTGTAAGTTCACTATTTTATCCTATTTTCTGTGTTTTTGTCTTGCAAATGTGTGAAAGTTTGAGTCTTTATCTTCAAGCTTGAGTCTTTTTTCTACTGGGTTATCTTTGCTGTTGTTAGTACTTGTGAATTTTCATCATGCCCGATCTTGGTGATAAATCTGATGATAATTCTGCCACCCCCACTATTATAGATGTCTCTGACCTACTCTATTGTCACCCCAATGATAATTGAAACTCCATTGACATCACACCAGTCCTAATTGGAGTATAAAATTATATACCGTGGAAAAGAGAGATAGAACTTGCTCTCTCTAACTCTCCACAAAGAGAAAACTGGGTTTTGTGACTGGAGCATTGGAGAGACCTACCACTGATCAGGTTAGAATGGAGGCATGGGATACTACTAACAATCTGTCATATCCCGGCTTGTTAACAATGTGAGTGGCCCAATCAAAATGGTTGTCATGTATACCATGTCGGCTAAAGAAATCTGGAGAACCCTAAGATCAAGGTATCTTGTGAGTAATAGGGCAAGAAAATACAAACTCAACAAAGATACATATGGACTCAAGCAAAACAAGAAGTCAATTACATAGTACTAAACTCAATATAGAACCATATGAGATGAGTTGGAGAATCTGAATGATTACCCTGATGACCAAGCTAACTGAGGAAGTTAAAGCTTTAATGGCCGCTATGGAGCAACACAAAGAGGAGGCTAGGCTATTTATGTTTTTGAATGGCTTGACTCCAACTTTGGAACATAGAGAAGTGCTCTTCTGTTGATGTCACCCCTTCCTTCGGTTGATGATGCCATTTCCATCATGTTACAAGAGGAGGCCTAACAGCAAAATATATACAGCATAATCCTACACCAAAACCTGAACTTGAAGTTTCAGCCCTCCTGCCAAAGGGGGAGACTGCTAGCCAAGAACCGAATGCAAGCACTGTGGTTTAAGTAATCACACATCTGAAAAGTGATGGTATGGTCCAGGCAACTCTAATCCTATAAGAGGAGCCATCAATTTTGGAAGGGGACAGAGTATCTTCAGAGGAAGAGGCAACTTCAGAGGTAGAGGCATAAATAGATACAACAACAACAATCAGTTTAATGAAGGGTATACTCAGCGGGGTCATTTCAATCAAAGCGATTATAAGAGAGGTGCTTACAATGGTCACATGGAACCAAACACAGCTGATATAACAGCTTCTTTGGCTGCCACAACTCAACAACTGGAACTTCTGCTGGAAGGGGCTTCTAAATCAAGAGGAGGCTCAAAAACTGGGAATGACACAGGTGAGGAAATGGACTGCAAATTTGCAGGTAAAATTTCATAATTTTAACTTTAAAATGATCACACATTTTTGGATTATTGATTCTAGGGTTAGTGATCACATGACTACTTGTAACACCCCCACATACCAAGGGGCCTTACCAAGGCCACCCTAACATATGGAGATGCTACCATCTCGATTACCCGAGGCACAGTATATCAAAAGTGACCATCAAGAAACAACATTTAAAGTTAAAAGTAGTTTAAGTCATACATCCCAAAACCAAAACTGCAAAACTGTGAAATACAATACAATTGTCTCAAACCAAGACTACTAAACCAAAACTGTCATAAGACTAAGCGGAAGACTAGCTAAACGACCAAGTGATGGCTTCATCCCGAGCAACCGCGAGCTTTCCAAGGCATACCTGATAATCAACTGCTCACCATCCTCGAATGGATCACCACAGTTTTGAAAACACATAAACGTGGTCAGTTACTGCATAATAAGATAAGACAACACAACACAACAGAATCACATTCCTCCAACTCCATAATACTTCATACACCTGACTACACACCAAGTGTGTAATCCTGCCAGTTTACCCGTTGTAACAGATAAACCACTCTGTCAATGGGGACCGCAGCCTTACCACCTAAGCACCGCTTAAAACCATAGAGCCCAAAACCCCAATGGTCATTAATGTGCACATCCCCCCTGTGACGGGAACCACAAGGGGCGAACAAGGGCCTGAAACCATTCCCGCAAATGACTCCACTCAGCCGATGGCGCACCTCGCGAACCACATACAATAACAACAATCATCCATAAAACTGATAAACATGCCAATATCAAACATTACCATCATAATCATAATCATACTCATATCACCACATCATCTTAACCAATTACACAATAACTGAAAAGGGAAACCCTACCTGAGACGAAAATCACAAGGCTAGCGCAAGCAATCAAAATATCTCTTCTACGATGTCACCTCCTATACAATAAACATCAAATTACAATCTACACAACCATTAACTCCCAAAAACCCCCAATCCACCCAATTAGGGTTTAAACAAAATTACTGAATCAATATAAAAATGACATAAAGATCTTACCCAAGATACGACGATCACAACTGTTGAAAAGCTCTAAAAGTTAAGCACTTTTTGCCACTTGATTCGATAATAAAGAGAAGAGAAGATACAACTTAGTCTAGAGTTCTCCTTTTTGTGAAAAGATGTAAAATGAAACTGATTTTTAAGAAATGACGAAATATAATAAAAACCCCTCTTTTATTTAAAGTCAAACCGGGCGCAAACCCGTAACATTGAAGTTACTCAATCGAGTAACTAACGTACTCGATCGATTTCCCCAAACTCGGTCGAGTAACTAACAAACAGACTTCTTCCAGACTCTGATCATAACCTACTCGATAGAGTACCCAAAGGCCAGAAAACCTGAGGTATTACACTACTAGACTGGAAAAGTTGCAGAATGTGAGGGTCCTAGTTAAAAGACGTAAAATCAATCTTCCAAAGGGTTAAGTGGCCTATGTCACACACATGGGTGAAATAGTCCTAAGTGGTCTAAAACTCAGGAATGTAATGTATGTTCGTGAGTTTAAACACAATAATATTTCTGTCCAAAAACTTTTGATTTGACAATAAGTGTGTATAGTTTCATGTTGATCATTTAAGGCAAACAGAAGAGCAGTTAGTGGATTATATTACCTTGAAAGAGCTAAAGCTGCACATAACAAAATAACCAATCTTCTTCAGAAATCTCCAAAGAATTTCTTAAATAGCGATTTCAGTTTTATCCTAAGGTTAATACTATTTGTCATAAGCCATTTTCTTTTAAGAAACAATTATGTAATAACAGGTTTGGTCATTCTCCATTTACCAAATTGAAATATATACTCTCTCTCAAACTGAGTAAACATGATGCACAATCAGAAACTTGTCTATGTTGCCCTATGGCTAAAATGATCAAATCTCCTTATTCACTAAGAACAAGCATTGCTGCTCAACTATTTGACTTGATCCACATGGACTTGTGGGGGCCCTACAAGGTCTTGTACAAGGGAAAGTATAAGTACTTTATGATTATTGTTGATAATCATTCTAGAGGAACTTGGGTATATTTATTAGAACTCAAATCCCAAGCTTTTGACTATCTAAAACAGTTTTATGAACTTGCTAAAACCCAGGCCATAGTTTGGTGCCAGAATTAAAATTGTCATATCTGATAATGTTCTAGAATTTGATGACCAACATTGCAATAATTTATTTGTTACAAATGGGATCATCCACCAAACTAGTATAGTTGACAGAACACAACAAAATGACATAGTTGAAAGAAAACACAGGCACCTATTGAAATTAGTAGAGCTTTGAAATTTCAAGCAGACTTACCTAAGCTATTGGGGTGACTGTGTCATGACAGTAGCCCACCTCATCAATAGGTTACCATCTCCTATCACTATGAACAAGACTCCATATGAGCACCTGTATCACATGAAGCCTGCTTATTCTCACCTAAGAGCCTTTGGTTGCCTTGCAGTGGTTTACAATTCTGTAAGAAACAAAGACAAATTTCAACCTAGAGATTGTTTCATGCATTTTTATGGGACACCCTTCCACTAAAAAAGGTTACAAAGTGGAAGAAATTCAATCTAAAAGGAGATTTGTTCAACCATGTCCTGTACAATTTTCAACCAGTGAAACACAAAGGAATGTTTGTTCAGCCATGTCATGTACAAGTTTCAACCAGTGCAACCTACCAAGAGGACTGTCCACCTGCCAACCTACCTCCTGAGTTTGGGGGGAGTGAGCTCAGGTTCTTCTCATGACCACGGTTTAGAGGAAGAACAAAGAGGAGCCCAAAATGAAGGAAATGAAGGTGAAGATTAGGAGGAGACCGAACCTCATAAAAGCCAGAAAGAACTAGAAAAAGGCCTGGGTTGATGAAGGATTTTGTTGTGAACTATAATGTCAAAAACAACAGGAATGATGTTGCTCAAGTGGTAAATGCTGTCAAGACCAGTGTCTCACCTCATTTTGTGAATATGGTTACAAAGATCATGCACACAAAAGAGATAACTAATTTTAAAGATGTTGTGAACAAAATGGAATGGGTGAATGCAATGAACACTGAGTTAGATGCCTATGAAGAAAATTATACATGAGAGATTGCTGAATTACCAATAAGAAGAAGGGCCATTGGATGTAAATGAATTTAAAAAATGAAATACAATCCAGATGGCACCTTAAAGATACATAAGGCTAGACTTGTAATTCAAGGATGCAGACAAAAATATGGAGTGGATTATTATGAAACTTTTGCCTCAGTGGACAAAATGATCACTGTCAGGGACCTTCTGGCAGTTGCTGCAATGAAAGGGATGAAGTTTGTGCCAAATGGATGTTAAAAATGTCTTTTTGCATGGAGAACTACAAGAGGAAGTGTACATGGTGTTGCCTCAAGGCTACAATGGTATTGGGATAAGGATAACCCTGAATCACGCAACTCACAAAGCAGATTCAAATCAAGTTTGCAGACTTAAGGAATCCCTTTATGACCTCAAGCAGGGTGCAAGGCAATGGTTAGCCAAATTATCCAATGCCTTGATTAAGTTTGGATTCTCTAAGTCTCAGGCAGATTATTCACTCTTCTTCAAGTCTAATAATGAACTGTCGACTGTTGTTTTGGTATATATAGATGATATGGTCATAGCTGGAAATTGCTAAATAGAAATTGACAGTCTAAAAGCTATGTTAAACTCAATATTCCACATGAAGGACTTTGGAAACCTATTTTACTTATGGCAAACAATTCAGCTGCCAAACTAAAAGCCCACTATGACTCAGATTGGGCCTCATGTCCCTACTCTAGAAGGCCCACTACTGAATTTGTGTGTTGCTTGGACACTCACACGTGTCATATAAATAAAAGAAACAGACTGTTATAGCCAGATCATCAACTGAAGCTAAATACAGATCAATGGCAAGTGTCTCTATTGAAGGACCTAGGTCTCAACAAGCTTGGTGCAACAACTCTAAATTGTGACAATAAGGCTGCCATAGCAATAACAGCAAACCCTGTGTTGCATGAAAGACCTAAACACATTGAGATAGGCTGTCATTTCATAAGGGATAAGGTGGCCAGTGGTATTGTGTAGCCAAATAATGTGTCATTAAGACATCAAGTGGCTGACATCTTCACCAAAGCAACTGCCTTTGCAACAGCATAACAAACTTCTAACCAAGATGGGAGTGATGTCCAAGCCACACTATGAGTATGAAGATGGCCCAACCCCAAAAGGTTGAGAATGAAGCAAGGAAAATGTTCGGGTGCTACAAATTTGAAATGCACAGCTCAACATCAGAAAAGTTGAAGATAAAAATGTAGGAAAAGGACAAATGAGTTGTTGTGTATGAGCTTAATGTAAGTAAATATAGTATGTAATTGGCTGTAGGAGGACACCTCTGTAACACCCCATCTACCAAAGTGCCTTACCTTTGGCTACCTTAGCAAATGGAAGCGTTACCATCTCGGTTATTCAAGGTAGTAAATATCATCAGACAATAAAAGAACAATAATTAATATAAGTGATTTAGTTAAAACAGTTTACAACTGATACAACTCGAAAACAACCTTGATATCTACTAACTGAAATACAACTGGTGGAATTTTAATATCATGAAATCTAGCTGAACTTGATGTCGTCGCGTTGTGGATGAAGGAAATCCCCCACAGGAGGAATGCCTTACTGTAGCGGTGCTGCATTAATTGTTAGTTCATAGCAATAATTGTAATAAAGCTAATAAACAATTAAACATACAAAACCGCAAACAAAAGAAGCAAGAAAGGCCTTTTGGGCGAGACACCTACGCGGCCAAACGAGCCAAATGGGTTCATCCATAACCTATTCAAGGTCAAGTCGGGTTTCATTCAAGTGACATGCGATAATTCAAAGCATGCGATAAACAATTAAGCATATAAATAAACTAATTATTTCATAAATAGTTAAACATGCTTAAGACAAATAAGAGGGACTAAATTAATGTCTAAAGCAGCCCCTAAATTATATCATGACATGTTAATACATCTCATAAATAAACAATCAATAAAATCATAAAAATTGATTAAACATGTCGAAAGGTTTCAACTAATTCTTAATTAAAACAAATAGAACCAAACATGCAATTCTAACATGTACGACAGATTAAACATACATAAAATTAGACTACATGACACACGACATACATGTACACGGCTCACATATCAATAATAAACCGACGCAAACAAATCTAATTTACGCGATTTCATGCAATTCTAATTAATAGTTCTAATTAATTGAACAAGCATGTGAAACAAATCATATGAGTCAAATTGAACATATTAAAAGGACCCAAAAACCAACACATAAAACATATTAGCAAGCAAGACGATCTTTTAATCTAATTATTTCATAACTAGACTAAACATGCTAAACAATTGAAGAAACACGATAATTAAATAAAACATATTAAACAAATCAAATAACATGATTAAATAATTAAAGATGCAAATTTTGACATATTAAAACAACCATAATCATAGATCTAATCATATCATGCTCAAATTATTCTAATTCAAAGAAGAACGAATTAAATTAACGATTAAAACAATTAAACATGTCATAAACAATACAATGTTAACCATAAGAAGATCTATCCTACAGAAAACAAGTCCACACATGTAAAATAGCCATCCATTGGCCTATATACAAATAATATCCCATTATCCTTCATTCATTATTGAAAAAATAATAAGAACATGAATTAAATAAGAACAAAACGATAAAAATTGAAAAAACGATAATAAAAACGAAATAAAGAGGAAAGTGAAGGAATTTTTGCACCCTCAACTTAAATGTATCGTTGATCAATATCCTATATCGTAATCGAATGTAAGGTTTTATCCCGAGGGGCCGTCTTCGACGAAAACAATTGAAATTTGCAAAATAGGATCCTTCGAATCCCGTCCTTAAACAYGATTTGAGCAGCCAACTTTGAATGCTCACCACCACTTCGTTTCTTAACGAAAACGATATTTGAAAGATGTTCTGGAAACTATAAAGTGTGAATTTTTTTAAAGAATAAAGCATTGATGCTCGTTGATACAGAATAGGCACGAAAAATGAGGTAGAAGTCAAGGCAGAAACACGAAAACATAAATTGTGCCTCTGTTTTCGTGCGTCTGTCGAGGCTTCTTATTAGGGTTCTTTGCTAGGTTTTTTCTTGTTTATGCTGAGTATGATATGTGTAATTGCTAATGGGTGCCTCCTCTTGCTAATGGTCGAGGTATATGGGTAGTTATAAGGATAGAAATAGGGTTTGTTCAAAGGATTCGATTTTCTGCACTGTTTGTGTTTGGGTGTGGTTTGGACTCGATTTGAATGGGATTAGGATAGGGTTTTCTTAGTTTTCTTAAGGAGGAAGGTAGTAGGGTTAATTTAGATAAGTAGGGAGGCTTATAATGGAAGAATTGAGCTCGAATTGGACCCGAAAAGGGGCTGCCAAAACAGAGCATCAACACAGGCTGCTTGTATGCGGTTTGGGTGGGCTGTTTTGAGTGTGGTTTTGGACGGGTTTGGATGGTGTCTTTTATAGGGTTTGTGGGTGGATATGTGGGCTAGACATTGGTGGCTTGGTTGGGCTAGAGAGGGGTAGGTTTGGGTGGTGTTTGGGTCGTCGAATGGGTTGGGTAAAAGGCTGTGCAAACACGGGTTGAAGAGGGGGCTGTTGGTGCCGGGTTTGGGATTGGATTTGGGTCGGGTTAAGGAGGGTCGAGGCTGGGTCAATGGGTTGGATGGGTAATTGGGTCGGGGTACTCGAAATTCGGGCCAAATCTTAAAGAAAACGGGCTTAAAAATTGAGTTAAAAACGAGCCTTAAATTGCCTACACAATCGAGTTTTTAACTCATTTTCCAAAACTTTCGAAATTCGATTTTTCAAATGAAATTTCAAAATTGAATAAAATAAATATTTTATTTTAAATAAAATAAATATTTAAAAGAAATAAATTCAAATTAAATAAATAAAATGAATTTCAAACGGATTAATTTAAATTTCATTTAAATTAAAACAAATGAATAAAACATTTAAAAATTTCATTAATAAAATGTTTCATCGGCAACGTCCCTTTTACATCGTAAACGAACTTAAATAACGATATGACCAACTTGAAGTACATGTTGTCCTATCATCATCGGGTGTTTGGCGGAATTTCTATAAATGCCAATATCGACAGATACGGGTATCTACACGCGTCCTGATCAACCAACCCCTGTAACTAAACCAGCAACCATAGACAACCTGAAAAACTCTCATTGTACACCATTTCCCGGCAATATCAAATGGATCACCGCAGACACAAACAAACAAGATAACAACCAAAGAAACACCATACAAGGTCATTACCAGTATACAATTATTCACAAAACAACACAAGGAACGTACAATGCACAAGATCACTCAACACTACTCCACCATCTCCAAACTCCATGGTAACCAATGACGCTCTCATCGGGACGAGTAGTCGGGTTCCCATCTCAACAGGTAATCCACCCCTGCCAATGCTAGACCACAACACTGGATATCAAAATCCTCGCTCATTGCAACAAGCGAACCCAAGCTCATTAATGTGCACATCCCCCTTGTGAAGAGTCACAAGGGACGAAACAAGGGGGTGAAACCATCTCCTGACATAGCTAACATTATCCAACCACAACCTCCATCACCATTACAACACGGTCATAATAAACACAATACCATAAATCACACAATTATATAATCATACAAATGTACTGAGTAGGGAAACCTTACCTTTATAGCAAATACACGTGCGAACACTAGCAATCAACAATGACCTTTAAGAATCCGTCACCTACAACCAATTATAACATAATAATTACAATCTACCCCTTATTAATCGATCTAGTAAACACCCATTACCAATTCTCCCATTTCCCCCAAATTCTAGGGTTTAGTCATACTAAAAAACAAATGAATGATATAATTACAACATATAATAGGACTTACAAACTTACTAGCAACGTAGGATGATAAATGGAGTCAAATACCCGATTCCGCAATCGATCTGCACACTCGATGTTTAGGTATCTTAGAAAGGTGTTTATTGAGAGTTTAGAATGTATTAGGGTTGGAAATGAAGTTTAGAACTGATTAGATTAAATAATGAACCGCGGAAAAATAACAACCAGCCCGAACACTCGGTCGATGTCCAACGTACTCGACCGAGTGTCATACTAAATCGGTCGAGTGCCCCCAAGTCAGTGGGCTGACAAAAACACTCAACAGACGCACTCGGTAGAGTTCAGCCTAATCGACCGAGTACGCCACGACCAGAAATGAAGAGTATTACCGTTTTTCCTCCTTAAAAACGAACTTTGTCCTCGAAGTTCATACCCATAACTGCACAATACAAACCCTCTTCCTCTATTCTCAACACCCAGTCAACTAAACTCCATAATACTAACAGAAACTATCAACACTAGCACCAAGCACCGCTACCGTTCACTAACAAATCCAATATCAATACGATCCACCATGTAAGAACAACCACCAAAATGAAATGTTACATTCTACCACCCTTAAAATGAACTTCGTCCTCGAAATTTGCTCACACTCATAATCGTCACTACCCAAAACCGTCAATACTATCACAATTATACACACTTACCCCTTACTCCGCAACTACAGTATCTCCCAAGCAAGTAGTACCACAAGCATCACCATATAATTAATACCACGAGCACCACTAACAAACAAAATATACTACAATCATCGCAGTGTAGCATCCTGCCCCTCTAAGAACAAATGTTATGTCCTCGTAACCCAACCAATAGTAGATCCTTAGCTTATCCTTTCCATTATCACCATCTCGTGTCACTGACAACCCACCCTTGCTTTAACATTAACACCGATACCATTCCCATATGCCATACTCTCTCTCTCTAACAATTTTCATACCTCTAATCCCTCCGCTCACCACCTAACATTTACAACAAAATTCTAACATAATCCACTAACTTAACTCTTGAACATTACCGTACAGCAATATCATATCCTCCGTAATTCACACACCTATCTTAAATACATAACACACGACCCACAATTCTTACACACCAATGAGATCCTCAAAGTTTGTTTTATCGTTACTAAGCTTGTGCCTATCTTAACATGATATTAATCACCAACACTCCATACCTACTGGCTAACAAAATATTATGAGCCACTTGCAGTTTCGAGCTCAGTACAACACATATTCCGCTAATTACTTGCCGTAACTATGTCAATAAATGCTTCATCTAAAATAATATCGAAAGTACTCCAACAACCTCCAACACTATGTTTCATTAACAAAATATCCCTGAAATTATGACAATAAATAACCACATGTGCAATTCTCATCTATATTCATCCATATTCTCACCCACAAGTCTTAACATTTATAGGAAACAACAACATTAAAACACGACACCACTCCATATGCCAAAACAGAATAAACATAATATTTCAAAACTTGTTTCTCAAGCATTCCGTCTTCTCCACAACAACCGATGACGGCATCGCAACACCGTCACCAACACCCGCACCCCATCACGAGGGTACCCGTATTGCAACACAGAGTGCCGTGCCCAGATTGCAACCCGGAACACAACAACCACATAGGTAATAATTTCAAATATACACACACATAAACATTGTTTCAGTACAACATCCCCGACAATAAGTAATAAAACCTCACAACTCAGTCCAACCACCGTTACCCTTCCTTAATATCGGCTTACTAGATCAAAATACAAAACATTGATATTACACACAATAATGAGATCCCATACTACTATCCTCGGGGTCGAAGTCCTACACAAACAATTACAGTCAACATAATTAAGCACTCAAATTACGTAAACAATAAGATTAACTTACGTTCTTTACATATCACATTCATTAATTCACATATCACATTCATTACAACATCTTATGCTCCCTCGCAACCATGAATTACAATCCATCCTCCACAACATCAACCTAAGAACTAACTTTTCTATTTAATAACATTATCCCTAACCACTAGTGGCAACACCACGACACAACCATCATTCATATCACTACCCTCTTACAAGCACCCCTAAATATAACAGTCTCCTTTCTTATTTTTCAGTTACTACTCCAAATAACAAACTCCATTAAACTCATCAACAAAATTACCTCATTATCCATACCGAAATTGTCCTTGTCCATTCCACCACCTAACTTACCACCAAAGTCTCATGCAATGAAATTACCCTATAAAATTATCATCCCTTTAGTCCCACAAAACTCATGACTAACATTTTGTCTCACGTATCTTATATAAATCCTTTAACTCACTTCTCAATTATAGTCCTTTACACCATCATTATTCGTTACATTCATGACCAATAACTCATGTCTACCTTCACTCAACTTACTTTTGACGTGGCTCATATTTACGCACATTTACTCCCATAACTAGCCTAGTTCTACACGCTTTAACATATATATTAGGGTCGTTTCTTATCTTTTTCCACCTATTTGGAATTCTATGAGATTTTGTGTTTTTGGTAGAAGAATAGTGTCAACCTTGCTCTGCCTAAATATTCCGGAGCACTAAACTGATCGCATCCAATGACCAAGCAACAAAGAGGAGACCAAGGCTAAAGGCCATAGTAAGTAGAAGAAGTATTCGGGCAATATAAAGGAGTCCCCACGAGCCCGGAGGAGCCCCCATGTGCTAGGGGGAAGCCAAGCCAAGAAGCAAGGGAAACTCAGCCCAGCTCATACGACCTTAGCTCAGCTCGAGCGAGCTCGAGCACAAGTCGTGCGAGCTCACCAAAGCTCGAGCGAGTCCAGCAGCAGGGTTACTAATTCGTTCAAGCAAGGACTCCAACGAGTTGCCCTGGCTCTATAAAGTCTTTGGATTTCCTCAAGGGCTATAATCGTCATTTAAGCCCTTAGTTAACCCTAACACTTGTACTGAATATAAATAGCTTATGTAATTAGAGAATTATAGAGACTCTTAGGGGACTTTATTAGCTTAGATTAGTTTAATTACATCTTAATCCTTTCCTTATTGCTCAAGTAATCTTAGATCTAGTGACAAGGCTAATGTCGTAGTCAACCTATATCAAAATAAATCCTAAATTACTAATAACTAATAGCTAGCGGTAAGTCAGGGTCGAATCCACGGAGAAGCGGTTGTTTTATCTATTAACTGATTAAATTGTCTAACGATAACAGTTGCTTGACGAGTTTGTTTGTTTGGTTTCTACTAACTAAATTGCAAGTGAATTAAAGAGTCGTAAACAATAATATTAAAGAGTCTAGGGATCAAGTTCACTTGGNAAACAATAATATTAAAGAGTCTAGGGATCAAGTTCACTTGGCAGTTATTTAGGGTGGATTTAATTCATTGATTGAGCAATTTAACTGTTTAAGGTTATAAGGTCGGTCGATCCAATTATGAACTTTATATCTAGTCTAACATGCGGTCGCTATCATTAAACTAGATCTATTCAATTGTTGTAGCCTTTTTTAGTCTTAATCCGGTCGGTAGAAATCCTAGTATGCGAGACTAATCAATTAACTCTAGCCAGTAATCAATCAGTTAGGATTAAAGCAACAATTAAACAACAGCTTTAAAGAAATTTAATAATCAATTCATTAATTAGTCCCCTTCTAACAACCTAGATCCCTTTTCACCCTAGATTGGAGATTTAGCTACTCATAATAAAGGAATTAACAATAATAACAAGATTAAAAGGCATAATTATAAAGACAGATGGATAATAATCTAGCAATAATAAAGATAAGAACTTAATAGAATTGAAGAACAATAAAGTTGGAATAGAAATATTRCCGAATTAAAGGAATTAAGAACAAAGTTGATCCGCAAAAATAATAAAGGTAGCTAAACTAATCTAGTGTTTTTATGAGAGTAATTAGGGCTAATCTACTGAAAAGAATACGTAATCCCTAATAATAAGCTAATTGGGTATTTATAGAAAACATAAATTGACTTTAAGAAATATCGCGGAAATCATAACAGGGGCGAAACTCGATCGAGTTCACCAACTCGATCGAGTTATGGCTAACTAGATCGAGTTTGGCTCGTTCTCAGCTCTTTTCTTCTCGACTTCTTCAATTCTCTTCCTTTGCTCTTCTAGATTTCCGTGCCATGCTTCGTGCATTACTCCATGCCAACTCCGTGGTGCTCATTATGTTCTTTTGCTCTTCAAATGCTTCATATCTTCATTAAAAACACCGAAATACGAAAGTATCTCATTCTAGCATAAATGACATATATATCGTATAACTTAGCACGAAAACCATATTAAAACTACTAAAAGAGAGACATATAATGTATATAATATGACTCATCAAACTCCCCCAAACCAATCCTTTGCTTGTCCCTAAGCAAAGCACACACAGTACAATAAGACAAACATGCAAATGCTAAATGAATAACTCAGAGCTAATGTAAATGCACATACAAATCTCAAGATATCAATATCTATAACAAAGTAATGACATAAGTGTACCAATAAAACAAATTCATCGGCACGGGTAATAGAAAACGCAGCTCAAGCCCAAGGTTTATATGAYAGTGTAATATAGACAAAACCAAATACCTTTCGATCTTGCAAGACAAAATTCAGTCGGATTCTCGCGGATTCACTCATGCACTCACAAGTATATGTAAGGGTGAGTTATATGTAAGATGGAAAGAAATAAGAATACTCACTCGACTTATGAAACATGCATGCAATCTAATGTGATAAGAATTTCCCCAACTAATATGCATTCACCATATAGGCAAAAGTACATGTATCAAGGACAAATAAGATGGAAAATGGGTTAAAGGTATAGAAATGGTTTGTGCCAAAGACACGTTATGGAAATGTGAGGCTAAGACGGTAGTCGCAGCACTAAAACCAAAACCAAATCTACTACAATAAGCATCAATCAACCCAACTAGAGAAATCATCTCAACTTTACAACACATGAGAGACAAATCACAACTCCCCAATAATGCATTATACTCTAGTAACCATCTTTTTGTTCCCTTAACAAATAACAAATGAAGCATCTCTTCCACTTTTATTTTCATCTTTTTCTTTTTTGAATTCTTTTCTTGATTTTTTTTCCTTTTCTTTTTCTTTTGCTTCATCATTTTCTTTTCAACATAAGGGATACAACACAATTGCTGCAAATTATTCTACTACACCCACATTAACAATTTATAAGTCCCAACCCAACCTTGGTAGTAAAATAAACATGAAAAGTAAGCAACTACGACTGTCCCGATAAGGTAGGCAAACTCTGGATTGTAGTTATTAAATGGGTTATGAAATAGGCTACAATTATTCAAATGAGCTTAGCATAATGAACTCAATCTCAAGGGTATAAAATCAAGTCAATTTGGCTATGTGAGGCTTATTTGAATGGTAAGAACCGCCTATCCACATGTACTTA
>VHZZ01002771.1:43373-62931 GCA_009801015.1 Silene noctiflora | reverse complement strand
TCATTAATTAAACCCCTTCTAACAACCTAGATCCCTTATCACCCAGATGAATAAATTAGCTACTCATATTAATTAGAATAACAACAATAGCAATGATAGAAGATATAATTAAAAGCATAAAAAAATGAACAAAGCAGTTGTAAATATGAAATTTGATGAATGATTAATAATTGAGGAAAGATTAACAAAATACCGTAATGTAAAGGCGTAGATCTGGAGAACAACCGTAATGAAAAATAAACTAAACTATTCTAATGAATTTTTAGAGATTTTCTAGGGTAAATAACGCATAATAAAACATAGGCGTCGAGTTTGGTATTTATAGCATGAAACAAATCTAATAAGGAAAGTCCTCGCAGAAGTCGGACTCTCGGTAGAAAATCGATCGAGTAGGGAAAGTCGATCGAGTATGCACTTCTCGGCATCCCCAATTCTCGACATTTGCAAATTGCTCAATTGCATGTATGAAACTCGATCGAGTAATCATAAACTCGATCGAGTTCTTTGTCTCAGCATTTTCCTGCAACACGCACAGAACTTCAAACGACCATCATTTCTTCGTTACTTGGTAAAATCAAGCATTTTTGGTGGCGTTGGAAAACTAACAGGATAAGCTTTCACCTCCAATTTGAATTACTTGATTATCATTTGTATAAATCGAGTTATGGCTCTTCAAAGTAGGCACTAGTAATGGAAGTTCCTCTTTTTTGTCACTTCTTCGTCTCCTCTTCTCTTCTCTTCTCTTCCTCTAGATTTCCGTGCCATGTTTCGTGTATTCCTTTATGCCATTTCGCGGTGCTTTATTTTATTCTTTTGCTCCACAAATGCATTATTCCTGCATTAAACACCAAATAGTAGCAGTAACAACATTCTAGTATAAATGACATATAAATGACGTATTCTAGAACGAAATCTATACAAAAAATAGTTAAAGGGAGGCATATTAATGTATATAAATGTGACTCATCACGTGACATTCACCACCAACTTCGAGCAAATTTGGTGGAGCATATTTGGCAACGTTTTGGAGGCATTGTTGAGATAAATTAAATATATTCTAAATTTATGTGAGTTGTATGTGTATCTCAATAAGTTTATCTCAATTATTTTATCTTATGTCATGTATTTTTAGATTTTACGGAAAGTATATGTTCCGTTTTCAATAACTTTACATCAATAATTTTTTCCGGTTATTCATCTAAAAAATAATACGGAGTAATTTATAATTATGCTTATTTAATGAAAAAGTAGGATAGCGAGAGGTGAGATTCATTTAAGAACTTTATTTAAAGGTCATCTATTGTAGACAAAAGTTCTTAAATATTGAAACTAGGGAAAAATGACATGGCATAAGAAGAAGTTTATACAAAGTTCTTTTATTGCTATTGCTCTAATTAATGTTATATGTTTTCTGCTTATTTCATAGTAACATAGTATACTGCACGTGTTCTATTGTTCTAAACAACATAAAATAGTCTCTTTAGTTAGTGGTAATATAACATTATTATGGAATCAGATTCCATATATACGTAAACAAACCATTTTAATTCTCCTACCAATTACTTCATCCAAAGGAAATTAAACCAAAAATCAAATAAAGGAGTAGTCAAAAAGCAAGATCAATTCCCTCTAAAAAGTTAACCTTTTATCAAAGGAAAACACGTAGAAACACAAAACATAAAAGTAAAGCATCTATAAATCTATAATTATACCATACTATTACTCCATATAATTACACTATTTTCTTTAAATATATTCATCAAGCCCTAAACTCCCCTTACATTAAATCGAAATTTAGATTCGAGTTTATCGTCCAACTTTTTTTTATATCGCCAAACGCCCAGTAAGAAAATAAATTATTCGAAATTTCTATATAGTTCCGGTAAAAATTTAGTAAGTTCCGAATTTAATTAACAAAAAAATGTGTAGCTCAGAGTCGAGGGCAGAGGTGATGAAGCCTTTGTTAGTAAAAGCTGGTGTTTCTGCTGCTCTTTCTATTACAGCCTACATTTGTGCAAGATTGGTCACAAAGCGATCAAATTCAACCAAAGATTCCTTGTCGATTATAGAATCTCGTCAAGATGTTCAAGAAACGAACCTTGTAGGAGATTCTGAGAGCTTTCATAGCCTTAATTCAACATCCCTAGATGATGTTGAACGTAAATATGAAGATAATATCGAAGATATCCGAAATGGGTATATAAGTAACTTGGAAAACAAGTTATTGGATATGGAATCGCGGTATCTTAGCTATCGAGCATTGAAAGAGAAGGAATTCATGTTAATAGGGATTAGGAATGAAATGTTGCTTGAAAAGATTCGAGCCGAGTTCTTGCTTAAGGAGATTTATTTAGCTGTAGAGGAGAACAAGAAAATAGGGAATTTGGTTATAAATTTTATTCGACTTTTGGGAAATTTTCAAGGGTTGAAGAAAGAAAATGTGTTGCTTCAAAGGAAAGTAAGGAAATTATGGAGGAAAGCTGAGCATAGGTTGACAATAATATGGCAACAGAAAGTGTTAATTAAAGGAAAAAATGAAGAATTGATGAATAATAAGGAAGAAATTGGAAAAAGGGATTTTATTATTCAAGAAATTGAAAATGAAAATAAGGAATTGAAAGAAGTTATAGATCATTTGCAAAGGGAAAAGATTGAGCTTATGAATAAGGTGGATCTTGTTGAAAAATCATTTACATCCGAAATTAAGGTTTGTATTTTTATCATTATTATGTAGATTAGTGATAGTTTTGTGCTTCCACATTATTCATGCATGATTTTGGCAATGATAATTAGAGGTGGCAATCAGTGACCGACCAAAAAATATGACACGAATACAACACAAAATTAACGGGTTAGGGTTAAGACATTACGACTTATTTATGTAATCGGGTTGAGACAGACATGCCATGACACTTATAGGGGTCGGGTTATTATTGAGGTTTTTCGACACCAACCCGACATAACCTGTTTGCCAAGGCCTAAATGATATCACCTTAACCATTACATACTTAAAAGCTTCAAATTATGCAATATGTATACGATACTCTTACGTAAGAAATTTTCTTACGTTTTTATATGAGGTAGTTCTTGTATTTAGCAAAATTAGCCTAGATGTAGAGATAAAAAAAATATTTAAAATAAGGTAAACTATATATATATATATATATATATATATATATATTTATATATATATTTATATATATATAGTGACATAGCCACGATTTTAAGTTTGGGGACAAATGATGGCATAAGCAAAACTTGAGAAAAGTTAGAAAACCTAACTTAGAATTTTGAAGTTTTTATTATTTTTCAGCGAGGGCGAGCGTCCATGCTAGACATTCCCACGGGCCACCACTAATCATACCGAATAAAAAAATAAAAAACATGGAGATACCACGTAAAAATTATTGATACTTTTATACCATAATATAATTATTAAGAATAAAGATGTTTAGACTCGCATCTCTCTCACCTATTAAACCAATTTTTAAAGCCAAAGTTTGATACGAGTACTAGAAATCGCACTGACTATAATGTAAAGCTTCTTTTTTCTTTGGCACAAATAAAGCTAATTTAACTAATGAAAAAAATTAATTATTTAACTAAAGTTTTATATATTTTTTTTTTACAAGTTACTTTATTTAATGTATTTTTGATTCTTCATTCCTTAGTACATAAGTAGATTTCACAAATTCAATCCACAATTTTGCCCTCTAACTTTAAATTCTGACTCGGCTACTCAGATTGAAGTTACAGAAACTGTGAGCAAAGAGGAATATGACAAAGTCTTGAAAGAGCTAGAGCAACTCCAAAAGGACAAGGAAACCGAAGCAAACGAAATGACATACTTGAAATGGAGCAATGCATGCTTAAGGCATGAATTAGTTCGATGTCATGAGCAGACTGAAAATCGGGTTGTCGAGTTTGAATATCATGATCACGAAGACGAGAAGAATAACGTAATTACGTCAAAGAGACGTAGGTTTATTAAGAAGATCAAGAAATGGGTTGATGGAGGGGAAGATGACGAAAAGGGAAAAGAAATTAAGTGTTTTGGTAAACATTCTGTTCATGAGGAAGCAGAGGATACGTTCGTTCATGCAAGAAACTCTTGCTCTAGCGTTTAACTATTGACCTAACCGGTCGGGTCCAGTTATATCAAGTTTGGATCATATCGAATCAGCTTATTCTTTCGAATTCAGGTCGGGTTATTATTAGATCTAATTATTTTATCGCGTTATTTTCAATTTTTAATCAGTAAAATTAGTTTTGTTATTTCATTATTAAGTCAAACGATCAAATTAAAAACTAAATAGCTTTCATTTGTTATCAATATATTAAACTTAATAATTGTCAGGTCATCAATTTAATTCTGTCAATACCTGGTAGGATTCATGTCAGGTTCGGTCCAGGTCACTGCTTACTAGGTCGGTTCAGATCGATTTCGATTTGCAATATTCTCTTGTTGTATCGGGTCAGGTTTACTTGGGTTCGAGTCGGGTCAGACTTGTCAGCTCTATTGGCCATATCAATACTCAACACCCTAAACGGTAGGAGGCTATTGATTGATACAAGGTCCATGTGAGACCATGAAGCAGGAATGGCTTACAACAGCCCAAAAAATAGAAGGCAATGGGCCGAATTCTTTCACATCCAGTTCTTGTTTAAGTAATTGAAAAGTTATGGTTGTCTGACGGGCAAAACTGGCTCAACCCGAACAACTTGACCCGCACTCGGTTAAAGGACCCAAAACCTGTCTCAAACCTATTAAACCTGACCCGAAAATCGAATTTGACCCGAACCTATCAGTAGTGACATTTGAGCTTGTACCATGTACCAATCTACTTGTAGTAATGTATTTTAAAGCATGCTTATTGTCGAATGGAACGAGAAAATTCCTTCAATTATCAAATTGCCTAGAAACGTCGAGATTAATTGTCCTTTAATTTTTAATCTCTCGCTAAATTGCATTCGACATAAAATAAAACTATGCAACAAAAGTAAACTTATGCATCAAATTTTTGTTTGATAACAATAATCAAATATGCTTAAGCATACAACATCGTCAACTCGTCTAATATACATGTGATAATTAAAAATCGCTTCTTCGGCTCTACTATAACTAAATGTTTCATCATAATCTTCATTTTTTGTGCACTTGATTAAGGTATACTAATTAACTTTGAAAATATAAATGGTAGATTAATTAATCTACCTTCTGAAATAGAACTTTAGAAATGTGATGATCCATTTCCTGCAGAGAACAATAAGCAGCATAGTAGGAAGTTCTGATAATGGCAAGACAAGTTTGCTTTATCCAAGAATCAACGCCATCGGAGGAGCTTGAGAGTACTAATTTTGTTACTTTTTGCATGTCTTCATCTAATTCTGCAAGCTTTTTATCATCGTTGCTTGTTCCATGCACCTTTGAGTATAACATGTGTTAGCTTAAATACAAACTACACTCTACTTTGTATTTCGTAATACGGATTTTCTAACGTGCGCCCTTCATAACCTAAATCTAGAAAGATTAATAAGACACTCTCAAGATATTCAAGTATAAACTCATTTTTACCAAATAAATGGGAATATCTTCTTTTTGGTTTAAACTGGGGTGTCCACTATCAACAACAATGTATAATTCCCTTGTCGTGGGTGCTCACCTAGCCTCATGGTTAAGGGATGAGGTGCGCAACCAGCACACCAAACCCCAATTCATTATTACTAGGAAGATCTTATGAATCTTTCCACAACATTTAGGTTAATAATGTAGACTCCATCCCGTGTCACATTTCGTGTCGTCTCATCTTGTATCTCACTACCTTTATATTCTGACACAATCATCTTATGATATTTACGCAATATTTTCTATTGTTAATGCTTATGTGTCAAATAGAGAGGTAACGGGACACAAGATGTCACACGAAAAAATGGGACAAGAGAACTTAGACTCGCTCTCCTTAACGTGGTAAGATTCACAATATATTCATATTAGATATTCGAGTATAGACTCATTGTCACCATAACTAATTTACTTTGAATATCTTGTGAATTTTACCACATTTAGGTTATTAATGTGTGTATTTAGGGCACATGTTAGAAAAATCGTAGAACAGAATAAATCGATTTAGTTAGAGTAAGTGTTGGCAATATCTTTTGTTTTAGCAAAAGTGCAAGAGAACTTTAAACCATACCGTGGTGTTGTGGCTTCGAAGATGTGCCAATTGATGACATATTTGATTAGTGATTTGGAGGAGACAAATAGTTGGTGCATCAGAAAATATGTCTTCAGAAACATGTCGTTCACCACAAAGTAATATCGTAACAACAATCAGTTCTGCTTCTCCTTTATGTCTTTCATCTTCCTTTTCCCACGTCCTTAGCCATTTCTCCCACTACATATAATTCAACATTCACATGAATTACACATCATGCATGACATATTCACATCCCACACGACCAAAAGAATATTCAACAAATAAAGTAGATATAATATAGATGTTTAGAATTCAGTCTCGGCTAAGACGGTTTTGATATGGTGTAAAAACGTGTGTAATGGGCCGGGATTAGATGTACGCGATTTTATGTCAAATTAAATGAACTAAGTAGCATTATCTCATAACGATAGATTTGAGGCCTTACGAGTGAGGATATTAGTTTATAAGTTATCTTTCCGATAATAAAGAGTTCGGTTCAATTTTGGTTCGATTTGGGTTCAAGTATCATTCGATAATAAAGAATTCGGTTCATTTTTGGTTCGATTCGGGTATCCAGATATCTTGTATCGATTTTTCGGGTTCGGGCTTCTTTTGCGAGGTCTAGGTAATACAGAGTATAAAATATAAAAAAAGACAAGTAATGTAAGAAAAGTAGTGGCTAATAATAAAAAGTAGGACATTGGAAGTTGAATTATTCGATGTTATTTGCATGCAAAAAGACATGAGACATGCAATGGAAAGAAGGAAGCTAAGGAAACTCACAGCTTGACAAAGTTGGTTACGTATGTCTCTACCGTATGTAACAAGTGCGTCCAATGAGAGCTGGTTAAGGGTACTCATAAGTAGACCCGCCAACCTATGTCCTGCCTTGTTAGGGTTATTGTTTGTCCTGTATTGTATGTTTTTAACCAAAACCATAAGGTATGCAATCACATAATGCTAAAGCTCACTTGTGTATGCATGCATATAGCTAGGAATCGGATTAGCCTGATTAGCGGTCTCACACAAGCTAACTAATAACCTATTCCATATATATAGCGTATTAAATTGTCGCGATATGAATACCAAAATGACTTCCTAGTTATTTGCGTTTTGTTTATTTTAACCCATTTTATTTTCTGATACGGCTTAAGTACTCTTATTGTAGACCTACGTACCGTGTTTCTCTTACTAATTATAATTATTTTATTTTTTATTTTTTTTTAACAATTTCTAGTTCGATTAATATTCCGTGTAAGTATATAAGGCAAAATCTTAATATGTACCTGTCATCTCCTACGTAACCGTGATTCATATAGGCATTATGAAATTCATCGACAAAAAGTCTTCTGTCCTCGTATGAGACCTTCTCGTTGTTAAACTTGGAATCAATGGCTTCTAGTAAGGCAATAGTCTTAGCCCATGCAAGCCGCTCTCTTGATTGTTCTGGCTCGAACAACGTTGCTGCGGCTAGAAAGTGAGCCATCAATAAGCAACTCTGGCTCACTCCATGTTCTCCGATACTAGAGTCCGAGTACCACCTACGTTATACATCCATATATATCAGTATAAACTAGTTTTGACCCGGTAAATCTAACCGATTCAAGTCATTCAATCCCATTATTGTAGGGCATAGGTTAATACGTATTGTAATATCCTGTGATTATGAAAAGATTGACGACTAATGTCTAAGGAGCATAGAGGAGTACTGATTAAAGACATTGATGAGATTACTCGTTTACATCAATAATTTACTCCGTAATAATGAGCACGAAAGCCGTGTTCTAAGAACCTTCAGATGAATTCTTGGAAAATTTCTCAAGATAAATGATTTAAGTGCGAAAGGAAATTGCCGACCTTAGTATATTGATCCATTCGAGTTTGTGCAAAGCTTGGCAGTTGTTGTAGTCTGCTTTGGCCAGTTCAAGATAGTGGTTATTGCTCACAAATGGCATCCTGAAGTAAAATATTATATTGTCGGATCAAATATTCTTATTGAATTCGATTAAAAAATGAGAAATAAAGGACATCATTACCGAGATACATAAACTACAATCATATAAAATATAAATACCTATAAAGAGTCTTTCCGATCCAAATATCGTTTTCACCTCCATATTGTTCGATGTAGAACCGTGTCTCAATACGAGGTAGGCTGGCGTGCCATGGAATATCTAATGCATATGACACCTATGTGCAACAAAAAAAGAAAAATGACACTCAAGTAAGAAAAATGTCGAAAGCTTGACAGAAAAGTAAGAAAAACGTAAAGAATTGGTGGATCATAGAACGGATGTAATGTGCAATATTATTAAACTATACTCTGTGTACGATGATTTCACTACATATTTAATGATATACACGTATATTTTATGTCGTTTTCTTTTTATAGAATATTTTGTTAAAATTGAAAGCCTAAGTCGATCATGAAAAGCGAAAGTACTTACGTATAAGCAAACAACGAAATGAGGAATTCAACTAAATATGTACCTCACCGGGTAGGTCCTTGGTAATGATCCACTTATCAAAGAGTTGATTAGAAGCTTGTTTTTCCCTTAAGAATTTGGAGGAGAAATTCCTAGCTTCCTCAAGTACTGTTTCACCAGGGTATTGCAACTGTGATGCTCTTAATAAATTGTACATTCCTGTCACTGCTTGAGTTGACTGTCCGGCAAAGCAGAAGAATTTTCCATCTTTCTCAAAGTGTTTGAACACATCTGCTTCCAAACAATTACCGATCTCATTAACTTCTTATTATCGAGTCAAGTTATAATACATGAAAATGTAAATTGACTCGTATAAATGAGTGAAAACAAAATAAATTTATTTACTAAGTGTATAACATTCTTCGATTTTTAATTTACTCGTATAATGGAGTAAAACAAATTTGCTTACTAAAGTTGTTGCACTTTTTTATCATTAAGTAAAAGTTAACGACACTATTTTTATTCACTTAATCATTTGGAAACCGCCCAAGTGTCATAGGCATATATATATATAGAGAATGTCTGGTAAACGATGTTTTTAGGAATTTTTTTTTTAACATATTCAAGGTTTTTAGTATTGTTTTACCACTTAATATGCCAATTTTGGTGTTTGGTAGAACATAACCACAAGGTTGACATATTTTTATTTTAAAAACGATTTGCTTCAATTTACAAAGAAAAATACTTGTACCAGTTTTATTTATCTTAATCTGCTAATTACCAAACACTTATATCTAATTTAACAAATTGCTTACGCGGAGAGTAATACGCTTATTACCAAACGGGGTCAAGGTAGTAAAAGTTGGCAATGTTTTTTTCGATCCCACTATTTCTAGATTTCCTTGAGACACGAGGGCAAAGTATCCGATATACTAGATACATGAGTTTTTTTTCTTTTTGTAAACGAGTGTTGAAGATTTTCAACATATTTAAAGTTGTCATTGAAAGGAGCGAGTGAATGCAGGGAGCTAGCTTGCATGTTTGACCAGTTAATACGCTGCTAATGTATATGTTTTATAAAAAGTTTGAATGATAGGAATTCACCTGCAGAAACCTCATATCCATGTGATCTAAGTAGCCTAAAGGCCATAGCGGTGTCATCAATATCTTGTACCTCAGAATTTCTTGCCCAACATATTCCACGCTTTGTCCAATACCTGAAAATTAAAGTTTTAGATTCATGATGAGAATGAGGAATGAATTATGAAATTAGATTCTCTGGCTATAGCTAGCTAGTCTTGAAAATATTTATAAAGTATGACATTGTACGATTTAATATCATCTACGTGTGCATGCAAACAACACAAATCATATGCCATCTAAAGTACATCATGGAAGTGCGGTAAAGTCTCCGACATCATCCCATTTCTTGATAAAATTTGATATAAATAATACTCGATTCGTCCCGATCAATTGTTTTTCTTTTGTTTGGCACAAAGACCAAGGTAAGAAAAAGGAGTCAATTATTAAATAACAAAGATTTGGTAGAGACAAAGGGAATATATTATTTCATGAACTTCAAAATTTATTTTCTAATGATACCGATCTACTTTGCAAAGGGGTTGATCGCTCCAGGCCAGTTTCAATTCTGGTTATTCATGTTTGCAAGCATCCAGAGTCGACCGACTTAAGTCATGTCACTTTGTATTCGGGTTCAGGCTCGAGGCACGGGTCAGTTTGGGGGTGGTGTTATCAGGTTATTTAAAAATAATGGTAAGTACATACGTGGCAATGTATATTTCATTACTCAGGTTGGATTGGATAAGGTGGGTTAATTCGAGATGCATGTTGAATTCGGATATAGATCAGGTACAAGTCGGCTCATTTTGGCTTTATTAAGTCTAGATAGGGAGAAATAGTTTGCATTTTATTTTTTGTTATATTTTCAATTGGATGGGAGTCTTGGGACCTGGAATAATTCTAAATTGATTAAATATAAAGTGTTTACACATTTATTTATTTACTTATACTTATGATTATGATAAATCTACTTTTGAAGCCAAAGCAAGACGTGTCATAGTGTGGTAGACTCATAAAGTGTTCTTACTAGATGTATCTATGTTAGTTGCTTACTAGTTCCGACTTCTAATGTGTTTAGATAACAAAAATAGATATATGTGAGTAAGTTAATTACCTATTAATGTAGCTCATACACTCTTTAATCTCTGTTTGGAAAAGCCGAGATACACCAAGCCGTTGTAGACGATCAACAGCCCATATATGCTCGAACAAGTCCACCGGGTACACGTTAGGGACTGAGAACGACAATAGCACGAATTATATCCTACCATTTTAGTGCCAACATATAGATAATGCAGTGTGATGGTCATTGGTTAAACATCATTAGCGTCGACCAAGTTATATATATAGGGATGACAATGAGACGGAATTGAATCCCATTAGATTCAGATTTCTCAACCAAAATCTAACTCACTAGTGCTGGGTATTATTGGGTAATGACGCGTTACAATCTTAATGTAATAAACACTTAACATTATTTAAAGTTAACAAATTCTTGTTCAAGACCGTCTTAACTTAAGACTGCTCTAAAAGGAGGTTGTGAGGACTTTAAAATTAAAACGGTCTTAAGCAAGACTAATTGTTTAAAGTTGTTAGAGAAACAACATCATTCTAAATATTTTGTCGGGATGTGATTGAATGTACGTAGCTTTACCTCCACCGTTGAACTTTCGAACAGCATTGTCCAAGTATCGAAAACAATTGGAATCCTGAGTTTGCATGAGTGCATAGGCAGTTGAGGAAGGGGAAAACAAAAAGGAACCATCTTGGCTTTGCAACTTGAGAAGCTTTTCCCAATCAAGCCCTGCCATTCCTTCCAAGCTATGAAGCAACGTTGTAGGCATTCTGTGCAATATTTCTTTCGGTATCCTGCCAAAGATTTTACGTAATTATTGCACTCGAGTGAGGACATATCACCACATGCATTGGTGCGTCAAGCAAAAAGTGATCACTTTATGATAAACAGTGACTATATTATACAGTATTAAAGAGTTACCGCTTAAAATAAATGTTCATTTTCTAGAATATATGATCACTGTTTATTATAAAGTGATCGTACCATATATACGACGGTCTTGTAATATAATTTGCGAAGATTTTAGGTAATTATTGCACTCAAGTGAGGACACATCACCACATGCATTGGGGCCTTATACTTTACTACTAGTCCTTAGAAAGATTTTGTTAGGGAAAAGTTGAGCTTAACTTTTCATTCACATTATCCACTTATAATAATGGACTTCATCTCCATTTTAAATAATAAATGTTGGAACTTGATTAATTAAGTTAGTACTAGCTTAGTTATTACCTTGTGAGCTTTAGGTTTCTTTGGGCATATATTTCGCGTAAGGCGGGTGAAGCGTCTTGATCGATTTCAATTCCATGGGTTCGACCAATCTCGATTAGGGCAGGAAATGCAACTTCGAATCCGATGGGCATGTGTTCCTCTTTCTCATCTTCTAACTTACATATGTTTTCCTTTAGGAATGTCATTGCTATACAAAAAACTGTTAGTTTACAAATAATTTTTTGCAGGTCCGCTATATAATACAAAAGTGATCAACTAATTTCCACAATAATGGAAATACAAATTGCATCAACATTAAAAGTTCATTTTGTACATTAAAATAACATATTTTATACGAGTAAGGTTTACCATCATTTTCATCTTCTAACTAATATTGAAATTATAATTATCAATTTTTAGTATTATTAATCAAGTGCATGACATTCTTAGTCATTATTATTGATCTAGGGGGTATTTGGTAAAGAGTAGATTGATGATATTTCAGCATATTCAAGACTTTTAGCATGTTTGACTTAACAATCTATTAAATTACGTGTGTGGTAAATGGCATATTGAAACAGTAGATTCACTTTAGTAGTCACTTTAGTAGATTGTAAAAAATAAATCTGTCTATAATTTACACATGTATAAAACAATCTATTAACCTAAACCCGCTAATTAATAAACACTTCTATACTACTAAATATGTTAATTGTAATATATTAATCAAACATGTCAATCATTTGTAATCTGCTTGACCAATCTAGTTCTGCTAATTATAATCTGTTGAATACCAAAGAGGGCCCTAATCAAATTTAGATAAGCTAACATTCCATTGCATATCTGATTCCAATAACCTAAATGTAGAAAGATTCGCAATATATTCTCATGAGATATTTAAGTATAAACTCATTTGACCATAATTAATGAGAATATCTTGTGAATCTTATCACATTTAGGTTATTAAGCTATTCCCCGAGCCACAAGTTAAAAAAACCGTTAATTTAATAATAAAAAGAAAAGAATGAAACATATGATGGGATAATAGCAAGTAGAGTATACCTTTTTGGCACTTGTGAGGATGAACATCCCAAGATGTAAGAGCAATTAAGCAAGCTAATGTGTTGATTAGTCTATCATGGGCAGAAAAGATGAAGTTATCTCCCCATGACCCATCTTCTAGTTGATTATTAACAATCCACTCTAAGCTTGTTGGAAATTGAGGCCCTCCATTGCTATCTTTTACCATTGCAACCCATGCAGTATCGTATGGCGACACCGTGATTTCCCCGTCGTCCATCGATTTCAGCATTGATCTTATTCGTTCCACAAGTTCACTTGTCTCGCTTGATGTAGATTCCTATTGTTTACAAAATGGTTAAGTTCGTTAGACGTCGATAAGTTTGTGTTAAAAGATACGCGCTACTTGATAGAAAACAATTTTTCTTAATTAATTAGTTTCAAGCTAGAAGATTGTTTACTTTAATTTTTTCAAAATTCAGCGCATATATAAAATGTAAACATCATATTGAAATAAAGGCCAGGGAGTATTGATTAAAATATTCTTGAACGAGATAAAATTATATCAAAAATGTGTCGGAGAAAAAATGACCTCAGATTTTTGTGATTCATGTAATTAAGAGTTAAGACTAACATTAATAACTTGAGTTGGTCTCTCCAACTGTGAAACAGTTTTGTAGAATAATTTGAACTAATAAGTGGTAAATTTAGAATTAATGAAATTATTAAGTCATCGATTTTTGGTTGGAAATATATATTGCATGGCCAAGGATCGACATGGCGTATAATCATGGAAAAAAAATGGGGAAAAAATACCGAGTTTGATAGACAAATAGTTAGAAAAATTATTACTCGTATATTTTTATATCATCACCAAAATTATTTTTATGTATGTAAAATTATTAATAATCTAAATGTGGAAAGATTCATAAGATATTCCCATTAAATTAATGTGCATGCTAGAGAAACCATTTTAAAATTACTTGGAATTAGTATTCTTTGTAATTTCCTTCAACAAATAGTGTCAAATACTGGTGATGAGCTTGCATTGTGATTTCCAAATATGGCAGAGTATAAAACTATTCATCAATCCAATCCAAATACATTTCTACTAATAGAAATAGAAATACAACATGGATGTGATTTTTTATCATTTTCTTCCATAAATACTAACATAGATTCATTTCATCAAAAAACTCTACTCCTAAATTTGTGGAGGATTACACAATTATTATCCCAATTAAGTGGAAAATAAAAACAAGAACTACTCGGTTACTCCCTATTACCTAACAAACAAATTATCATATGAAGCGACCTTATGGCGATCATATGATTATTTTTTTTTTTTGGTAAAAATATGATGATATGATTATGAAAGGTTATATGATAAGAAGACTCGACATTCATGTAAATCGTCTCACATTAGTTATCTACCATTAGTTAACCATGATGGACCCTCCATAAGGGAAGGGGAGGCCAGACAAATAATGGTATAAGGGTTCTTAGAAAAAAGTTGGAAATTTTTAACTAATAAAAATTGTAAAAAATTTATCCGTCAAATCCCTGGGCTCTACCGGGGGTGGTGGCGTCCTACTAGACTAACATTGTCCATGCATAAATCCCTTGGTAACTTACTTAGCACAACATGAATCGCATTATCACACCGGTCAATACATGACTCCAAACATAACTCATAATGTTGACTCTACGTCTCTAAGCCACGGAAATTTAACAGATGACAAATATACCTGAAAGGCTAGGCTTTCTTCGTCATCATCCACGATTTCTTGTTTCTTCCTTATTAGTAAAAGATCATCTTGAAGAAGCTCTTTATAATTAGCAGACAAGTCTACCCCAACCAAGGAAGGCAATGTCAGTTAAACCATACCTTTAAATCAAGGGTAAAAAAGGCACATGCACAGCAAAAGAAGCTATTAATATAACTTTTTTCCAGAATTCTTATTTAAGACCGGGTATATCTTATCCATCTTAACCTTAAGACGGGTCAAATATCACATACACAGGACAAAAACATAATGCATTGAGATTGTCAAAAGATTTGTCCTATCTATGCAAAATTGCAAATAGGGTGATATTTGACATTTTTTCTTAAAACGGATATATTCGTCTAGGAAGACATATTGAACTTTTTAATGATTTAAATTCTTTATATCTTGTCAATTCTTTACTAAAAACTTAGCCGATTTGTCATGCATGCCACCCTTTACTTTTTTACCCTATCTGTTTCCTGTTGATTGTTTATTTCATTCTTAAAATCACCCGACAAAGAGGATTCTGGTTTCTTTCTAATCAACAATTATTTAACCCCCAACATTTTTACTCAAAATAAAATTGACATCTAACTGATAAACGACAACTTGTATTGTACTATGCACATTTTTATTCTTTTTCAAGATTTGATGTTATCACAAGATCCCTTTCATGTATGTTTTATTGTACATTTGCCAAAATAAGGAAAAAAAAATTAAATTAAATTAATTTTAAATTTCAATTCGAAAAAATAATTCGTTATGACTTGGCTTCAAAACTCGTCTGAATTATTTATTCTTCCTTTACATGAGAAAAACATTAAAATTTCGATTTTAATATTTGGATTGATCAAGGTTAAGGGTTCAAAACCTACATGCAACTAATAATATTGTTACACCCTTTCCACAAAAAAGTTACTATAGTACATACTCCCTTTGTCCCATTAAATAGTTTATATTTGCTTTATTTTATGAGGGAAAATAAAGTAAATATAAATTATTGACCGTGACTGAGGGGGTACGATTTTTGATGATCATATATACCAGGGAGCTAGTATATGTATGTAACCTGTTGAAGTATGTTTGGAGAGAGCATCACATCTAAAACGAAGAGGCCAACCAAGTTGATGATTGTATGTTTTGTTGGGTGGCCAAAAACCTGTTTACAAATGGAGAAAAAAGTGATGAATATCAACACACTATTTACATGCACTCACTTTATATCATCCCAAAAACATATACGTATGTATGCATGTGATTGCCAATTATTTCAAATGAAAATACCAAAAAATAAATTTATTCTTATTTATTACACTTGGTAATCCGAAATATATCTGAATTGATATCCGATCGAATTTAACATGCAAGATTACTTAGATATAAGTTGAGCTTACTTGATTGGATTTTAGCATGGTTTGATGTTATGGGATTGAAGACAAGTAAAGAAGATGAAGAGGGTTTGGTGATGAAGGGTGAATAAGACATTTTTTTGGTGTAATTTGCAAGAAGAAATGAATAGAGAAAGAAAGAGATGTAAACAAATGAAGGAGACTTAAAAATAGATGTTCAAGAGAGACTCCAAGTATTTAATTAAGTGTGTAGTAAGTAGGAAGTGGCAGGGATGATCCAAGTATATATATACTACCTCTATTTCCCTTTCTTTAAATGGTACCTATGTTGATTAAGGTCATGTTCTTTTGAACTTAATTTCACCTTATTTCAGTTTAATTAGTTTAACTTTATTCAGTTTAGTTTCATTTAGTCTAGTTCAATTCAGTTCAGTTTAGCTCTTCTCTTCACAAATCAGTTCAATTCAGTTCAGTTTGGCTCCAATAAGTTCAGTTCAGGTCAGCCCAGCTTCATTATTAAGTTTAATTCAGACAGTTTCAATCCAAAAGAATAGGACCGAAGTATTATGAGAGACGATTTTATAATAATTTTATAATATTATGGCTTATGATAAAATGGATAAATTTATTACGGAAAATTACGTTAAATTAAAGAATTATTTTGGGTCAGGCCGACTGTAAAAAAATTATAAAAAACACCTAATAGGTATGAAAAATGATTTCTTAATAATTACGGATTTGTCTAGGTAATTGTTCTATTTCCGATATCTTTTAAAATATGTGGGTAAGATTAATCGATATTTAAATTAGAGATATCGATAATTCTCTACTTTATGTTCCGTTCATCCAAAGAAAAGATTGATCAATATTTTTAATCTTAAATTTTCAACAATAATAATAGCATAATTATTATAATATTATGATTTGTATTTTACATTGTGACAAAACTTATAATTAAATAAAACACATCTCGAAATTTGAAAACAACATGCTATTAAAAACCAAGGAAAAGTGCAAAAATAAGGGCGGTCTTTGTCCCTAGATTATTTTAAAAGCAAACATTCTAGTCCCAAAGTAAGGATTTGGGACATAACATTTTTAATAAAGAGAATTTTGTTTGTTTGGATTGGGTTTTGTTTCACAATTTTACTATTTTGGAGTTATTACTAAGGACGATCGTGTGATGTTCTTTTTTGTTTGAAAATTCTGGTTAAATTGCATCAGAGTTGTATATGTCAGACTATCCTCACCACTTAGATAATCAATCAATTTGGAAGCTGTGATATAATATACGGATAGTCTCCCTTAAGAAGAAAAACTGAGATGTATTTGAGGTGTCAATTCAAAGTATTGCGATGTATATACTTTCAATTTCATTGTAATAAAAATCATGGTCCATACTTGTTAATTGTCGGTTACAAAACATTTTAATACATGGTAATTTTATTTGACTCGAATTTTAAACTAAATGACCCTGAGAAAACGGTTAAAAAGATCTCCGAACATATTCGTCCACGTGAGTATATATGGGAGTGTATTTTCATCATTGTTTTATTTTATTTATTTTCTGACAAGTCTCAAATATGTTAATATATTTTTCTAGTTAGGAATAAGATCGTAAAATAGTAGGTGTTGACATCTAGTAAATAAGCCTACTTAGAGTATTCTTCTATTTTAGATCGATTTATTTCCATATTCAACCATGTATGGTAATTGACTGGACATGAAAAGTTGGCTTTTTGGCTCTGTTATTTTGGACTGAAACTGAACTGAACTTAATAGAAATGAACTTGAACTTAATGGAGTTTATTTGTGAAGAGAAGAGTTGAACTGAACCTGAATGGAGCTGAACTGAATTGAACTGAACTTAATAGAGCTGAACTGAAATGAAATAAGCTGAAATTAAGTCCAAAAAAAACAGAGTCTCGTTACCTAAAACATTAATATAGTATCTCATGCTTATGTGGACATCGTCACCTGCTCAAGCATTTGCTCGAGGTAACTCTTAAGTCTTATCCACGAACTGCGCCAAAGAGGGTTGAGGCTTTTCACAAGAGTTTGAGACTGGATTGCTATAGCTCGGTTAAACTTGATGAAATTTAATAATTAAACAAGATTGCAATAAAAGAGTCCCGCCAAATTATTGTGAAAATTTGAAAATATTCGAATCAATTTTATACCTTAGCCAAATAAGGCACAAAGCCGAATGTGATTTAGGCATTAAAATGGAGATTCGCTTCACTTTAACACTCTATTTTTCACTGCTACAAAAACAGACAAAGAGGATGGTTCAAAACCGTCCTTAGATCATAAAACAACCGTCCTTAAATTACCCGTCCTCGTTGCCTAAGAGGACGGTTAGTGTAAAATTAAACCGTCCTCTTTTGCTTTTACAAAGAGGACGGTTGTGAATTTAACTGTCTTCTTTTCATTTTAAAAGAGGACGGTTGCACGTCTCAACCGTCGTGTTTTGAATGCATGGCGCGCGTAATTTTTGCGACAACTTCATCACGCTTTGTCTTGGAACCGTCTTCTTCACATTTTTTTTGAAATCAATTTAGTGCTAATTTATGGATATATGTAGCCCACACAATTGGGGCACACATTCATGCTCTTTGATAACTAGATTTTTGAAATGGAAATTGTTTCATCCATACTGTAATACTCGTAGTTTTTAGTGTTGGGACACTCGGTAGAGTACAGGGTACTCGACCAAGTGCCCATCTGTGTTAGTCTGTTAGTGTTCTAGGAATTGGGGACTCGGGCAAGTGCAGAGCACTCGGCACTCGACCGAGTGTCGCTTACTCGATCGAGTGTCGTGTACTCGACTGAGTGTCCGGTTCGTGTCGGGTTTTTGGCGGAAAGTATAAATATTAGAACGAGAAGCAGTAACTCGTTATTTCACTTTTCAAACAAAAACCTAGACATCGTTTACTGCTCTTCCTTCTAATCCTCCATTCCGCGGCGCATCTTTATCGTTTTGTTGGGGTTTTCACGCATCATAAGACCGTAATCATAAGGGTAAGTCTTTATTGAGTCTTTTGGCCTTTAATATGAAACACTAATTTCTGATTTGGGGGTTTTAGGGATTGTGTGCCTTATTTAAATTAATTGACTCGTTATAGAAGGAGACTTCGTAGAGGAAGCATATTGATCTCTTGCTTGTGCCGAATTTGCTTGTTGAAGTAGGGTTTCCTTACTCAGTTGGTTGTAGAACTGTATATTGTATAATGTGACGGTATTGTAATGTGTTTTGTGATATGATCTTATGATTGTGATGATATTGTGATGGTGGATGTTGGAGTTAGGTGTGATTGTGATGTGATAGGTATTGTGATTTTGTGAGCCATTGTGAGAGGTGGTATCACCCCCATTGTTCGCCTCATGCGTTCTCTCAGCGCAGGAGGGATGTGCACATTAAGGGACTTGG
>VHZZ01002768.1:45962-58504 GCA_009801015.1 Silene noctiflora | reverse complement strand
CATCAACGATAATGTGCATGCGTATGATATGTGACTAAGTTCTAAACTATATGATATGAAGTAATGCAATGATATAATAAGAAAACAATATGAAAATGCCTAAATTAGTCTTTATATATGCACATGATGACTCGATAATGCAAACTGTACAGTTTTATTTTCAATATCCTTGATTGGGATGGATTTCAAGTTTATGAGCTCGTTAATAACCATATATATGCCGACGGTTAAACGGACTTATAAAATCCTAATCCGATTGGCAATTGAATATTGCGCGCAAACGTGTATCCGTTTTATATGGATATACTTTTATAATCATAATAGAAGGGTATAGAATCGTACGCCATCCTTCATATATTACACTGCAGGTTTAATTTAATATGATAAAATTTCTTTTGTTTTACCAACTTTTCATGTACCTTCTCCCCCTAAGATGGTAAAAATTATATCCAAGATAAATTGCAATCATTTATATAGCCACCTTACAATGCGATTTCTCATATCATATACTAATGAGATTCATTTGTAGGCATTATTATAAGATTTTATAAGGTATATGGGGGAGTAGTGTATAATGCAATTGACAATCAATTTGCAAAATAAACATGCCCAATTAAGAAGATCAACTTGTTCACATAATAATAATCGAATTGTGAATTTTAATCGCACAAAGTACTCTTATTTGTGTTATGTGGCTTTAAAACCACTGAAGATAAATATCAATTTGTACAATTGAATTTACAAGGTCTTTTTTTACCTTGAGTACTGTTGTGCAACTTCATTGTTTCGATCTTCTTATATCAATCATACACAAAGTTAGTTTAGATACTTGCGTGTAATATAATGTATATGATATACTCAAAAGAGTGTCAGCACATTACTATTTGAATAGAATCAAGGCTTATAAGAAAACGGGTATAGTAGAGATCCCGATGGCCTCAATATTACATCATAATTCCTTTACTCGTACTTTGAAGCATTGGTGATCATTTATGTTCAATCATCTTTTCATGCCAAATTTGATATTTATTTGCACTTAATTGCAATTATTTGCGAAGTTGGCTATGTCTCAATATATGTGCAATTGTGCACTTCAATGCCAAACTCGTTGGATGATAAAATTATGATTAGCTATTTAATATCATATGTGCTCAATATATGATTTGATATAGCCATATAGATAAGACACCTTTAGTGTCTCATATAAATTGGCAAGATTGATCATATATTAATATCCTTTTGAGAAATATGACGATATTATTCCTTTGAATAACCATTGTCATCTTAATGGTATTAACCATTACTTAAGTCTTAATAATTTGGAGAATTTGAATTTTCATTGGTGTAATGAAAAATAAATAATATGGCTAAGATTATATAAATAAACTAGCCTATCATTCAAATATAGAAGACTAGTTTACATTATAGTGACAAGCGACCGTCTCACACTGAATTGATAGGAGGCCATCTCACATTAAATTGATAGGAGATGGATTAAATAGATAAGAGACCGTTTTCACATTAAAATAATAGGAGAATGTCTCATATTATATTGATAAGAAGATCGTCTTAAATTATAATGACAATAAACTATCTCGCATGAAATAGATAGAAGATCGTCTCACGTTAAATAGATATGAGATCGTCTCGAAATAGATATATGATAGAATGTCTCACATTAGATAAATAGGAGACCGTCTCAATTAAATAGATATGAGATCTTCTCTAATTGATTCATAGAAGGTCTCCCTTTATATAATAAAGGTATGAGATCGGCTCACATTAAGTTGATAGATCGTCTTAAATTATAATGACAATCGTGACTCATGTTAAATAGATATGAGATCGTTTAAAATTAATTAGATAAGAGCCCGTCTCAATTAAATAGATATGAGATCGTTTCAATTAAATAGGTATAACAAACAAACAAAAAATCAACCCACGTGTATCATACTGCATGTATGATTCATTGTGAATACAAATCCCACTAATTATTGATGATAAGGAGATGCATATGAATGAGTCCATTTATTAAGGAATTATATATGCAATTTATGAGATACAATTACGGAAGATATGCATTGTCATCATACAGTAAGAAGGAAATATGTCCTTTATTCTAGAAATATAAATTTGGTAAACGAGCTATTAAGTCTCATCTTAGATGGTTTCATACATGAGAGAAAAAAAAAAAATAAGATGTACAAAGATAAAAGAAATCATTATACCCATTTACTGAAGATAAAATAAAATAAGGATGAAATATAATGGCTACAAAGTCTCATATTATAAAGATAGGAGATTATAATCTCACATTATATTCATACGGGATGATCTCACATTATGATAAAAATCAATCGTAGCGAAAATAAAATAAAATAAAATAAACTGAAAAATAAATGGCGGAATCATATGCTATGGATCGGATGAAGTATAAACGTGTTGATAGTATAATACACGTTAGTTTTGATCCAAATTATCAAAGATGCATAATTAATCRTGCATATGTATACTGTATAATATGTATACATGTGCTTGTGATTTCCAACCATTATTGAATCATACGTGGTGAAAGAAGAGAAAAAAATTAAGATTAAGTGGCATAATTAAAGCAATTTACGAGCGAAATAGAGAAAAAATGAGAGAGAAAATGTGACGACTTAATTACCGCCGATAACGTGTTATAGAATAAGAAATCGTAGAGAGAAATTAGAAGGAAAATAAGCAAATAGATTGAGAGAGGGAAGAGAGTTGTGTATTATTCATTACTGATGGGGTATATATAGTACATATGAGAAAGATGAAACGGGACCCTAATTACATATATAATGGGTTTAAGCCCAATGGACATCCACACTAACTAATATTTCATAACAATATTAATAATAATAACAATAGTAAATAAATTAATATAATAATAATAATAATAATAATAATAATAATAATAATAATAATAATAATAATAATGTTGGAATAAATGAATCTGAACTGAACTGATCTGAACTGAACTGAACTTAATGGAGCTGAGCTGAACTGAACTGAACTTAATAGAGCTGAACTGAATTGAACTGAACTTATAAGAACTGAAATTAAGTCCAAAAGAACAGGGCCTAAGTAGTCCAATATTCAAAATAAGACAACCAATCTAACCCAAATTTAAAGAAGCCAATCATTTTTGAGCTTGCGTGTGAATTTTATTTCACACAGAATGACTTAGAATTGGTCCAACTCGAATTTAACCGAACTTGAGTCAAATATGTACCAAACTGATATAAATAGCTCTAAGATGCTCTATCATTTTATTTACTTCTACAGGGGGAGTGATTAGGAGTTACATCTTTCTATAATATTACAAATCACTTAGGTCACTTTTAAGTGATTGTACTATACGACGGTCTTATAGTATAATTTGAGTATAGCATACACAACGTATATAATGTTACTCGAGAAGGATGTCAAGTGTGCCATTAAAACTAAAACAAAGTTATAAGCTGTTCTAGCATATAAATCCTACTTCATCACAAGATGTCAAGATCGGGTACGTTATACACACGGCATCAAAGAGTAAACAATAGTGGAAAATCATAAATAGTCTCGTGAATTTTCACGGGCAACAAAACTAGTTTTCGTTTTAATTAGAGTATTTTGTTTAGCTTTTTTATTCTGTAAAGAGTGTATTTTAATAAAAGGTAAAGAAATGATTATAACCGTAGCTATACTTCATACTTTGTAAATGATATCTGTTTCAATGTCATGTCATAAGAATATAAGATGCCGTAAAATCTGAGCTTCTTTTCATATTACAGTACAAGCAGAAAGTTCTGGCTTTACAATCCCTTTCACCCAAAAATTTTAATAGTCAGATTATGAACAAATCAACGGTTAGAGTTGTTTATCCACCCAAACAAGCCCTGCACAATGGTTAAAAATGTTTGTGATCACGTAACAAGAACGCTCTTGTTCAGTAGGTAGGAGCAACCGTGGTAGGTCGACTGGCTCCTGTTCTAGGAGTATTCAACAGAGGCTGTAATGCCTTCACCACAATGCTCATGTTTGGCCTGAAATCTGATTCGTACTGCACGCACAACGCTGCCACTGCAGCCATCTGTCACAAGTCATAACCAACGTCCGAAAGCAAGAAAAATGTCAGAACATGGTGCGAACCAAAATCCTTTTGTATTTCTCATTTATTAGAGTAAATAAATGAGTTGGCCTTACAAGTAAGACCATCTCATACAGAATTAAGTTTGTGTGGATCACATGTTACAAGCAAGACAATATATACCTTGGCAACAGACTTGGGAGGATACTCTCCATTCAGTTTAGGATCAATACACTGCTTCACCTTGTCTTCACTCAGCTTAGGAGTCGCCTGATAACGAACAAACGAACAATCTCGAGTTAGTGAGAAAATTAAAGAAATCCTGTTTTAACCGATTGCAGGAAAATCAACAAGGTAGCTACCCATGTCACAAGACTCTGCTGTCCACGTGGCAAAGTATGGTCCACTGGCTTCCTACCAGTGAGTATCTCGAGCAAGACGACACCAAAACTATATACATCACTCTTTGCATTTAGTTGCCCAGTCATTGCATACCTGTCCACCACAGCAACAGAATACAGTCACTTATATTCAAAAAGTGAGTCTTGTAAGAGATGGTCTCACAAGTGAGATCAATCAAAATACTTGTGTTAAGCTTACTCAGGTGCATGATAGCCAAAAGTTCCAAGAACTCGAGTAGAATGAAGTCGGGCAGCCATATCAGGAGCTTCATTTGACAAATCAAAATCACCAATCTTAGCAACATCGTCATCAAATAGCAATATATTACTGGACTTTATATCCCTATGAAAGATACGAGGGTCAGCCTTCTCGTGCAAATATTCCAGTCCTCTGGCGGCAGTTACTGCAATTTTAACACGTTGGGCCCATGACAGTACTGGTCCTGACTGTGCTCCTTTCACACCCTTTTTCCCTATACACAAATGCAAATGCACAATTATAATTTATGAGAAGACTACAACGCACTTTCGTGACACACTTAAAAAATAAAAATCCATCAACCAATTACTAAAAGACAGTTAATTTAAAGGTTTAAAGAAGCAAAGTTGAAATTAGAGACCATATGATTCAAAAAGTATTAAGATCGGATCCAGCTAGGGATATAAAGACATCAATTCGCCATTGACATTCACAAGCATCAAGTAGAATGATTGATATTCTTCAAATGACTAGCAAGGAAAAACATCCAATCTAAAGAGGAAAAGATAATATATCATATATCATGGTCCATATACATAATGCCCCCAAACAGTATAATACTTTGAATACAACTTACCATGAAGGACGTCATGGATAGATCCATTTGATGCAAATTCATATGCAAGAACACGAGAGTTGCCATCAACACAGTAACCAAGAAGTTCAACAAAATTGTCATGTTTCAGCCTTGAGGCCATAGAAACCTGAAAACAGAAAGATTTAGACAACTGTACATCTGAATATGTAAATAAAACAGATGAAGATATTCTATCAACATGCCCTGTGGGTGTGGCTGTACCTGAGCTAGAAATTCATTATCAGGTTGTTTGCTTGCGTCCAGTTTCTTGATTGCCGCTTTTCGCCCGCTTTTTAGTACCCCATAATAAACTCTGCCATACGACCCCTCTCCTATTAAAGCTTTGGAGCCGTAATTGTTTGTAATGTCCCTTAGTTCATCCGCAGAAATGGCAGGGACAGCTATAGGCTGGACCTTCACCGGCGTTTTGCTAGTTTGATTTTCAATAATGTGATAACCATCTCTCCCTAAGAAGCCCAAACAAAATTAATACAATCAGTACGCTACGTCGCTACCAAGGAGAAAGTCAGTGGAGAGCCAGGATGAAAAAAATAAGAAACTTTAAACGAACATTCATATTCAATCCCCAGTAGAAGTAGTTCATGAACCACAAGCCACCACATTATGACCTATGCCATGCCGAACAATAGACTATTGCTTCAAAGAACAGATAATTTTATTAATTTATCCTACCCTCCACCTCCACACCCCCAAGGAAAAAACCATGGTATTTTAAGGGGAGGGAATCTTAACCAAACATGTTTAACGGAGAATTAACATATATTATGGGAGGGTTGGGCATTAGCTTGTAAAATTGTATAATCTGAAGGCAATTATTACCTGATGGTTTTGGGGGTACGTAACCACCTCCATTTTCTATAGGTTTATGAGCAGTTTCTCCTCCAAAACAGCCAAAGCAGCTCATGTTGTTTCCCTTTCACTAATCTAGCATATTGAAAAATAAGCAAGTGTCACATATGTAAACTAAAATAATTCAACATTAATTAAGGTCTACAAAGATGGTAAAAACTGCATGAGAATCAAAATCGTATCGCAAGAGAAAAACCCCTTGCTGACAGCAATGAAACAATTCCTTTTAAACAAAAATACCAAACAGATTACAATTAGAATAAAGTTATATCCTTCTTGCACAGATATAAAATTTAAAGTACAATTCATGAATTAAGAAGTCCATTGGGCAACTTCAATATATAGGCAAACCATGAGCAAACACTGAAACCAGTACAAACAAAGAAAGAAAAAAGGTCGCTCTATAAATTTCAATGCATAGAAGGTAATGAAACCTCAATGCAGAAAGTACACTGATCGGCAAGGAGCCAAAATTAATCCTTAATTCGCAAATATTATTCTTTAGCTGGCCGCCAAAAATACATCTGGGTATGGCAATCAGTCAAAAAGTTGACATCACGCAATTATGTATTCGTGTCTCATGACTGAAATTTAAAATTGTTAATCGAACTCCAAATTTATGATGATGGAGCAATAAAAATAGAATCCAGGCAATCTATTGTATACATCACTGATCAATGCTCACATTCTAATTTCATATCAGAAGAGGATAAATGAGATTGCTCATGCATTGTCAAATACAAAAAACAAATTGTCGATGGCAAACTAAATTGACCAAAATAGTCTTTGACAACTAAAACTATATATGGATCTACCTATCCAGTCATTCATCATTAACTTAACCAATCTGCCTATCAACAGAACTTATCAAACCATACATAGATCTACCCCTTAGTAATTGGAACTTGGAAGAACCATCCACAGTTCATAAATTCTGTCTAGTAACCAGACCTATACATAAATCTTACATCAAAAACCACAGAATGTATTCCCCAGCCACCAAATGCTTTTTACTTCATGTATTCATGTCATAAACTTTACATATTTAAAATCCGCTCTCATTCATAGCATTCAGGAAGAATGTTGTTAGCCAAACAAAGCAAGTACAAACAACAAAATGACCACATTAAGTATATTGTGATAACATCAACAAGGAACTATCCCCGTCACTATTTAGAAGTCACCCGCAACAATGGCCTTCTGTCAAAGACCACCAAACATCAGGCACTAAAATTCCATTTTTTCCGTTTCGCATTCGATCAAAACTCAAAAGTTCTCTCCATAACAGTCATCTATTATGAGCAGTTGAGCACCTAGAGTTAAATGACCATATTAACTCAAATGTCATAACATCAATAAGGAACTACACTATCAGAAACACGATACAGAGACCACAATAGGGAAGAAGCGAGGGTCAAAGGCCGTGAATTGAAAACACATGATTAAGCCTAAATTCAACTGTACTAAAATTCAGGTTGGGTTGGTTTGAGTTATAATGCTACCCACATATTGTAGATGGGTTCAACTGTACTAAAATTGACGAACCTGTAAGGTTTAATTCCATCACAATTAAACATACATGACCATCACAACAACAATGACAACATCAAAGCATTAATCACAAAACGACAACAACATCAAAGCCTTAATTCTAAAACGAGAGAGCCTTAATCCCAAAATGACAGAAAATGGACCTCTCTATTTCTTTTACAGAGAGGATCTTAACTCCTTCACGCATAGCACTTGTTTCTCGTGATTCCTTACTTCCATACACCCTCATGACTTATTTCCTTCGTCCACAATATTTGAATACGAGATTATCACATTGTATGATTGAATGAATTTGAATACCAATTTACAAAAATTAGTCTCATAAACCCACCAAAAAAACAATCAAGGGTAAACATTTTTCCTTGATAATGATACCTTCACATCAAAATCTAATGCAAAACACATACAGAAATTAAGACACTTCAAACGCAATTCAATTTTCCACCTAAATTGCATTGCATTTGCACCCCACCTGCAATCCACACAGAAAACCAAGAACCTTCTTTTGTACGGATCATCACCCAAATACTCGTGTAAGGCGGTTTTACACAAAGATTACTACCCTAATAATACCCCTTCAATCCTAGAATGACAAAATACCCACAACATAAATACAACTACATGCAACATAAAACATTATCAAAACAAAACAAAACAAATAACAATTAAATTCATCAACCCAAATAGAAAACTAAAGATTAGAAACAAACCTTGTCTCCAAAAAAAAAAAAAATCAATAAATTCAAACGACAGAAAAAAATAGAAATTCTTGAGAAGACAGCAATATAAAGATAGCTGGATTAGTATTAGTATTATAACTGGGTAAACACGCTTAGACTTGTTCATACATTTCATTGTCAATATTGGTAATATCATTACAATGAAAAGCAACATGTTGTTATTTAATTAATTGAATTAATTTGGGAGGAAGAATATCTCTTGAACGTAGGAGGGGGAAATTAAACGAAAAGTCGGGATTCAAACCGAGACCTATTCAATATATTTGTTCGGAATTGTGACTTGATATCCTTCGGGCTTTGGCCAGTAAATAGGTACTGGCTACTTTTGTCATAGTGGTCTTCCATAATTACTTTTGAAGGATCAAATGATGGCGATTTTAGGTATTGAAATGTTGATCACCTCCTCCTTTTCTCTTTTTGCACCGTACCTCTTTCATAAACGGATTTTATTTTTTTAACGACTTTTTGCCATTAATTTTCCATACTTAACCCTTTTCAAAAAAAAAAAAACTCTTTAATAATCTACCTCACAAAATTAATCAAATCTGTGAAATTACTCAATTATGATTTATGACGCTAGTTCTCATTTCGATCCGATAAAATTCTAATTTTTTAACTAATTATGTCAAATTAGGGAGAATAAATTAATTTTGACAAAAAAAATTAGGGTTTTAAGAAACAGTCCGTCTACGTGTGACGGTCACAAGCCTCCCACTTGCAAGTTTGTCTCACAAAACTTGTGACATGTTCACACACGTCACAAATGAGAATTTGTGTTTAAGAAATTATTGAATAAGAGAGATGAAAAGTATGTGGTAGTAGGGGCGTTGGTGGTTCTAGGTGTGGTATGTCAATAGATCATGCAATTAGATTTTGAATTAAGTGTATCAGTGTGGTAGGATTCAGTATCTACCATACTGAATTTGGGTGAAAACTTTGTCTCGTCTTTGGGTAATGCAGATTCACTCCACTCTAAGATTCCTAATACCAAGCCTTCTCTGTTGCTCTCTCTTTGATATTCACGGCATCATCAGTTGTCATATCAACCATCTTGATCTTCGGACAACTAAAGAAACTCGTGTTCTACATTAGGCCATGCGTTTATCCCAATTGGGTGATGCGGCTAGTGAGGGTAGTTCGGGATTGGTCGTGGAGGAGGGTTCGTCTGGTTGTACAGGGTGGTTCGGTCGTCTGATTGTGCGGCTGGTCCGGTGGTCCAGTCGTCTGGTTGTACGATTGTTGCAATGTGGGAGTTGGATTGATTAATTTGAGAGGATTTATGAATTATGAAACAAAATAGAAAAATGAGGGTGTAAAAATGATAAGGGTATAATGGTCATTTAAGTCCATGATTGAGTAAATCATGTCCATGAATGAGCACCGCCCTTTTTTTTACGCAAGTTGTCATTGAAGACGGTATTATCCGTCACAAGCTTAAGACGGATAGTGTTCCTCTCATAATATGCAAGTGACACTATCCATGGGGTGTTCCATTTCTCCCCCACTTTCTCTCTCACTTGCATTATTGTGAAAGAGACACTATCCGTCTTCAGCTTGTGACGCGTAATGATGTTTAACTCTGCCATGTGACGCGTAAAGAAAGATGATCACGCCTTTTATTGTTATTATAGAACATAAATCTTGCAATTTGTTATTTTTTTTTTGTTAATCAAGAGCTCGATAGCATTTATTAGATTTTGGAAGGGTCCTAATGAGTACTGAGTAGTGATTCATATAAAAGACATAAAATAGATTTTGGAAGGGTCCTAATGAGTACTGAGTAGTGATTCATATAAAAGACATAAAATAGATTTTGGAAGGGGTCCTAATGAGTTTGAGTAGTGATTCATATAAAAGACATAAAATAGATTGTTTAATTACGATATTGTAATGTTTTGATACTCAAATAGTCGAGACAATTTTCATAGCAAGTTTATCGTAGGAAAAATGTCATTTGAACATTATTAATTCATGATTACTTCCTATTTCATTATGGAAAGTGTTGAGACCCAATTTGATTAATCTAGTGTTGATGATGCCTTAAGACAAATTAATCTTATTGTTTATTTAATCGTATGCCTTTTAAGTTTTAATCATGTAGCATGAAGCTCCAAATTATCAATTCAAGGTTATCAAGAATATCAAAGATAAGATTGTCATTGCTGTAAGAGTCATGGTGTTATAAGATCATTAACTCGATTTTATGTCTAAGTATGAAAAACAACAATGTAGTCAACGGTGATTCTGACTCACCTTCAAAGAAATATTTCGAAAATATTTGAACTATTGTTAAACTGCTTTCAACTTTCACAAATGATTTTCTGGAAATATTTTGATGTCTTTGAAGAAAATTAATGCTTCAAATGTCTTGCTAAAGAGGTTACTTGGAAAATAAGACATTTACCAAAAATGGGTTGTTTACTTTTACATTTATGGAAAGATTTATGGTTCTCATAAACACAATCATTTATGTTTGTCTCTTGATGCAAAACCAAACCCATATTTGTGTGTGTACAAGTCTGATTTCTTGCATTAGTGTGCACCAATTTCTTGAGGAAGAATATTGGTTGCTTGATGAAGAATTCGGTGACTTGTGCATGTTGCCTAAGTAATCTATTTACAATATTTTTATCACTTGAACTAATGGTGTGTGTAACACCCCCTTACACCAAGGTACCTTACCAAGGACTGCCCCAATGTATAAGGGTGCTACCATCTCGGTTTCCCGAGGTAGTGCACGTCATAGAAACCATAATGAAACGTATAAAAAGGAAATAACTTTATTTAACTGATTTACAAGCTTCAAAGATAAAAACAACTCAAATCCAAAAAGGTGACAAAAGTAAAAGATAGTATCCGGCGGAAGCTAGACTACAAACTGGCGACGACTCAGCCCTGCCAAACCCCGCAAGTAACGTCAACATCCATCATCACCTGCTAAACCAACTGCGCACCATTCCCGAATGGATCACCACAGTTTTGAAAACAAAAAATGGGGTCAACCAACTGTATAACAATACAACATAATATAATGCATAAACAACCACAGTGAACTGTAACAACCATCTCCAAACTCCATAGTAACCAGTAGCCGACTACACACCGAGGTGTGTAGCCCTGTCAGATTACCCATCGCACAGGTAATCCTCGCCACCAGTGAGGACCGCAGCCGTATCACGTAAAATCCGCTCATCGCAACGAGCGAACCCAAGTCCATTAATTTGCACATCCCCTTTGCGTCGAGAAACACAAGAGGCGAACAATGGAGGTGAGACCATCTCTCAAAATGGCTCACAATATCAACACAATATCACCATCATAACTCAATCATACAATAATCATAAAGATCGTCACATCATATGCATACTGATACATAACCAACTGAGTAGGGAAAATTCTACCTGAAAGGCAAATCCAAGCAATACGGCAAGATAGTCTAGAATGCTTCCTCTACAAAATCTCCTCCTAGAATTATAATAATCAATCAATATCACTGAACATCAAAGCTAATACTCCAAAACCCCAAATTCACCCAATTAGGGTTTGATCAATCTAACCAAACAATAAAAGACTATGCTAGATGACTTACCCGGACGTCATGAAAGCAAGGATGTAAAAACCCCCAAAAGTGACGAACCCTAGCTTTGGATTGATAAGAATAGATCGAGAAGCAGTAACGCCGTTCTTGTTTTTTTTTGCGAAAAGTATTTAGAACTGCTAATGAAATGTTTTAAAATAATAACACACTAATTACATGCTTCCCGATCTATTTAAATTAAACCGCGGAAAAACCCGTTACGGACCGGCACTCAACCGAGTCAGACACACTCGACCGAGTTTCTTACACTCGATCGAGTACTCCAGACTCGACCGAGTACCTACCTACTCGCTCGAGTGCACAATAAACATAAGCCTGACAGAACACCACACCACTGTTGTGAAGAATTTTATTTATATCCTCGCAAGCGTACGAGTAGTCGTTGAGCATGCAAGGGTCGAACCCAAAGGACGGATGTTGGACTCTAAGATTGATCGTTAGTTG
>VHZZ01002767.1:99657-111101 GCA_009801015.1 Silene noctiflora | reverse complement strand
CTTTACCCTATACCAATCTTTCGATCTAGGTCAAGGTTCAACGAAACAATTAATTGATCACATGCATTTAACCAATCAACCACAATAGAATGCTACGATTAACAATTCAAATCAATAAAAACACCAGATCTAATAACCTAACAATATACCGTCACATAACCGTGGTTCCCTAAATCCTAGCATAAGAAAAATTAGTTACACATGGTGGAATAAACTAAATAAACGATAGGCATAATAATTGAATTGAACATGGCTAACGAATAAAAATAACAATCAAGCATAAACTATAATGAACAAAGTAATGAGAATGGAAGAGGAAAACAAAAGAGGAACAAAGATTAATTAANAACAATCAAGCATAAACTATAATGAACAAAGTAATGAGAATGGAAGAGGAAAACAAAAGAGGAACAAAGATTAATTAATTAATTAATTACCGAATAGAAAGAGGATGACTACAAACTTCTAGATCCAAAAGTTGAGAGTAAGAAACGTAAAGAGAGTTTTTTTGAAGAAAGTTTCATGAACTAAACTGATTACTCGTCTTAAATAATAAGGGATGTCGATACTTCCTAAAAGCTAATGGGCTGAGTTAATCAAGTTTTAAACTCGCCTAATTACATTATAGCGATGAATCAAATGCAAACGAGTTAAATCAATGTTAAAGTCGCTGAATTGTCAACCTTGCAAGACTTGTATATATATTGGACTCTCACGGGTCGCTCATCACACATTAAAGCACTAGTTGAGATTATAAATTGTAAGACAAAAAGGAAAATAAGACACTCACCTAACTACGACCTATAAGAACATGCGTGCAATCTAACATGATAGTAATCTCTACCGATCGTACATATGCATTCCAACCAAAAAATACCAAGTCACATGCCGAGGACTTACAGATTTAGTGAAGTGAGGTAATTTGTTAAGAAGGGGCAAAATGATTTGGAAATCCCGCTCAACAACCCAACCGTATAAAATAAAACGATGCCTTAAATGGCATAAAACTCACTCACAAAAATGGAAATGACTCCTCAATTGTATAAAACAAAGAGTAGAAAAAGGAATCCGATCACAGTTTCTTTTTCATATATATCACTTTTTTCTTTTTGATAGCATTTTTTTTTCTTTTCTTTTTTTTTTTTTCTTTTTTCTGAACTTTCTTTCTTTTTCTCTCTCTCTCTCTCTCTCTTTTCATTTTTTTTTTTCATTTTCTTTTTCTTCAAATCCTTCCATAACAAAAATACAAATACCAAGATCGATATATACATACGTTCCCAAATTTATTTACCTTACTAGCTTAGCCAGGGTAGGCTATATAGGAATATAGTTAAGAAATTGGGTCAAAACAATTCGATTTGGCTAATGTGAGGCTCGAGGGTAAAATAGAAAGAAAAAGGACGTCTTTCCACATGTGACACCGCCACTTACCCGAATGCATACATGTACTAAGAGACAAAAATCATGCTTATGAAAATTAATGTTACATGTCTTATAAGGAGTACTACTCTCATCCTAAAATGAAACCGATCATGGATATCACCGGTTTAATAGGCTCTAGTTCCTTAGAAATTTGAGTAGGTTGCCAATATTAAGTCAAGTCTATTCGTTCAACAAAATTTAAACAAAAACTTGTAGATTATGCAAATGACCATACTAAAAGAATTGCTAAAAATGAAAGGCTTAGGCAAAGAGACAAGAAGTAGTGCAGTTTCATCATTGAAATCCAACCGTTCTGACTCGACCTAAATGCAAAAGAAGAACACATTTTTGTAATTTTTTCAATTTTCATTTTTTTTGTGTTATTTTTATTTTTGAAATTAAATAAACGATGCATGCAGAAATGCAAAAAAATATGCAACTAAAACAATGCAGATGGATGCAAACAGACAAATGCATACCCTCCCCAAACCAAATCACACAATGCCCTCATTGTGTTAAGCAAAAAACCGCAGTAGTGTAATACGGGGGAAATGGATAAGCTAACAAGATGAGAACGAAAATAGTAGAGTAAAGGAACTCAACAAATATAGCAAGGATCTCCCCAAACCAGCCAACAAAAAGGGGAGGTCGTGGCCAGTAGCCACTAGTCGTCGCCCGCAACAAAATCGGGATCATCATCCCTGTAAACCCGAGAACCACTAGCCAATCCATCCCGGTACCTCTCCTCCACCTCGTGGTTGTTCTCCTCCTCCTCTTGTCCCGTGGTGGGGTACCTACTCTTCGGAAACTGGTAGTAAGAAGGGTGAGGCCACCCAGCTCCTGACAACCGTCCCTGCTGGGCGTATTAGTCGTAGACGGGAAATCCAGCCAGGGCTTGGTTCATCTCCATGCGCGCCGTGCGCCAGCACAAATCAAGTAAAATATCTTCACGTGCCCCCTGGTCTATGACCGGAGGGGGCACAAAAGGAGAGGAAGGAATAAAGTGGCTCGGGTAAACCGGCTGGGGTTTCGTCTCACCTTAAGGCGAGGCGTGAAGGGGAAGAGTGGTGAGTCCTAGAGTACTCGGGTGCTTCCCTAGCAGCATGGGAGGTCTACCTCGCCCCCGTGGTAGATGCCCTCGGCATGGTCAAATGCAAAAGGTAAAAGGGAGAAGGGGGACGAGGGGCCCCACGTGGGACCTCAGGCAAAGGGACGAGTGGGGGTAGTGTAAGACAAGGTAAGGTCACAGAGAAGGCCGTGGAGATCTTCCATGTATAATCAGTTAACAACTAATAAACATCTATTATGTAAGATATATCTATTAAGTACGTGTCATCCGGGCCATTCGGGTAGTCATGGCCAATGGCAGCATACCCCTGGGGAAGTCATAGAAAAGCTGACGAGCGATGTGAGTGATATCCCCCCAGTGACGATGGTAGTCACAATAGTCCCTTCCCCGATGTTGTAAAACTGGTGGGCAGTCAAAAGATCAATGTTAAGCACAAATGAGGTACGATATCGATGTTCAAGTACCCCATCAACATGGATAGATCAATGCCATTTACATTGTTGGACTTCTTTCGCTCGAGAATAGTGTTCGTGATCAAACAGAGCCAATAACGGATAGGCGGCAGGTGAACGAATTGGCCCCTCTTCCTCCCATCAAAATTGTCCGATATGGCACCCCACATAAGACGAGTCAAGTTTCGGGGAGGGACACTAAAACCGTCACTAAGGTCCAAATAAAGTCACGGTTAAACAGGCGGAAACGGATGCAAGAGCCAGCAGAGTCTTTGTCATAATTTCCGCCTAAGAAACGGAAACTACTAAAAAACTCGAGAGTTGGTACCAAGTAAGTATACTTCCGCATATTAATTAAACCCGTCATCCCGGTGCCATTAAGATGGTCTAAGGCGGGGTTAAGGAATCCTAATTCTGTAAGGCTATTTCGGTCTAAAAACCGAGTCGGGGTGATTTTATAGTTGGTCATTCGGAGAAAATGGGCTCCGGGTTGTCCGACAATGGGCTGACCGACGGTCCCTCACCTGCCGCGCGGTCTAGTTAAGACCGTCCTGTCATTCTTCTTCTCTTACCGTCCATTATTGCACCTATTAAACACAAGCAAACAACAAATTAGTATCAAAAATCCCCAAATCAATTTAAAACTAACCTTAATTCGATTTTAAGAGGAAAAATCATGAAAAGGAAGGAGAAATAAGGATAAGAGAAGTTGTTGTTACTTGCTTTGGGAAGAATAAGAGTGGATAAGAAGGGTTAGATGAGTTGATTAGTGGTAGAAGTGAGGGAGAAATGAGGGAGAAGGAATGAAGTGTCGAAAATAATGGGGTTATGAATGAACAAAAGATAGAAAAACTTCCCTTAATAAGACGCCAGATCCCCAATTTTAGTCGATCGACCAACAATACCAGTCGATCGAATGAAATTAAATTCCTCCACTTAAATTTAGTCGATTGACCAACAGTACCTGTTGATCGAATAAATTAATAAACCTCCAAATTAAAACTTGTCGATCGACTGACTGTAGAAACAGTTTTAGTCGATCGACTAGATTAACAGTAAGACATTTTTTTTCTTCCTTTGTGCATAGTTCTTGACCGACGTAACTCTGCGTCTTCTTTAAAATACCTGAAAATATGAAAAATACTCCCACACAAATACAATACACTCATCTAAATTGTCTTTAAACAAACACAATCAAAAAATTTAAAGTAGAGCAAGCACACACACAAAATAAAATGTCTTTCCTAAATTACATGGTGTTTACAACCCAGATTGCCTTCCGGTCAGCGCTGGTTTTTGAGGTCCCGCTTAACCTTATTTACCTTAGTCCTCTTGCTCGATGATAGGGTCAAAGTACAATACCTAAACCTTTCCAATAAAATCATCGGTCTCATAGTAGTGCTTCACTTGGTGCCCGTTCACCTTACATTTCTCTCCCGCGGAGTTCTCTTACTCAACTGACCAAACTTGGAAACGACTATCACCGTGTAAGGGCCACTCCACCTGGACTTCAGCTTGCCAGGAAATAGACAGAGTCAGGCGTTAAACAGCAACACCTTTTCTCCAACTTGAAACTAACGTGGTAGGATCCTCTTATCATGCCATCTCTTGGTCTTCTCTTTGTAAATGCAGGCACTGTCATAAGCATTCAGCCTGAACTCCTCTAGCTCATCTAGCTGCAAAAGATGTTTCTCACCAAAAAGTTTAGTATCAAATCTAAGCTCACAAATTGCCCACCAAGCTTTGTGCTCTAACTCAACAAGTAAATGGTAAGACTTACCATAGACTAAACGATATGGTGATGCACCAATTGGTGTCTTAAATACAGTCCTATATGCCCATAAGGTATCATCTAGTTTCATACTTTAGTCTTTTTGTGATTAAGACACAACTTTTGCTAAAATTTCTTTAAGTTCTCGATTGTAAACTTCTACCTGACCACTAGTTTGAGGATGGTAACCCAAACCTCTACGATGTTTAACACCATATTTAGACAGGAGAGCAGTAAGTTGTTTTTATTTAAAATGCATTCTTTCATCACTAATGATGACACGAGGGACACCAAAACGAGGGAAGATTACCTTTTTGAACAGTTTAATCACAGTCGTAGCATCACAATGGACAGAGGCAACGACCTCAACCCATTTAGAAACATAATCTACAACCACTAGAATATACTTGTTACCTTTACTAGACGGGAAGGGTCATTGATAGTCAATGCCCCAGACATCAAAAATCTCGACCTCAAAAATACCAACTTGAGGCATATCATGCCTTCTTGAAATGTTTCCCGCCCGCTGACATGCATCACAAGCTGACACGAAAACCTTAGCATCGTAAAACATAGATGTTCAATAAAACCTGACTGAAGTACCTTAGACAAGGTCCTGGATGGATCGTGGTGACCACCATATGAAAAGGAATGACATGCTTCTAGGATGACATTGATCTCCCACTGCGGTATGCACCATTTGTAAAGACCGTCTGCGCACTCCTTATACAAATAAGGATCATCCCAAAAGTATTGCTTTACATCATGAAGGAACCTCTTCCTCTATTGATATGACAAGTCTGGAGGCAGCAAATCACCAACAATGATGTTAGCATAATCATCATACCAAGGATTTTCAGCAGTAGCAATAACAATCAAGACACCATCAGGAAAATAGTTATTAATAGGAAGAATGTCTCCCTCATCCTGTGGTGGAATATCCACCGTAATAGTCTTAGCTTCACCTTATTCTTTGCAAGGAGATACTTTAATGCTGCATGGTCAGAAAAAATAATAACTTTTGAACCTAGTAAATAGGACCGAAACTTCTCCAAGGCATACACCACAGCTAGTGACTCCTTCTCCATAGTAACATACTTCACCCGAGCCTCATCCATAGTTCAGCTCGCATAGTAGATGGCACTCAAAGCCTTGTCTCTCCTTTGACCCAACACCGCGCCAATTGCATAATCACTGGCGTCGCACATGATCTCAAATGGTAGCTCCCAGTCTGGAGCTTGAATGATCGGTGTTGTGATCAAAGCCTGCTTTAACCTATTAAAAGCAGAAAGACATTCATCAGTAAACTCGAAAGGAGAATCCTTTAACAACAACTGTGTAAGTGGTTTAGAAATTTTAGAAAAATCCTTGATAAACCACCTATAGAAATCAGCGTGACCAAGGAAGCTCCTCACTCCTTTTGTAATATTACATATTATTGTCTTGGGGAACTCGGCCGAGTATGTTGTTGGTGTATCTAGGTCAGGCTACTGATATTGAGATACTCGGCCGAGCATAGTTGGCACTCGACCGAGTACATGTGGTACTCGACCGAGTACCGGTTCATACGGGTTTCATAAGAGTTTAGAAGCAATTGTTATTTCATTTCGTCAGTTTCACAAAACAAAAGAAAACCCTTAAAGGTTCCTGCGTTCATCTCTCTCTACTCTCTCCACTCTCTTAGCTACTCTCAAGGCGGAAACAGGGATTTGAGAGTCTCAGATCAATCTAGTCTTTACTAGATAAGTTGTAAGTGTCTTTCCTCAATTTCTATTGAGTTCTCTTAAACCCTAATTTGGGGGTTTTGGGGATTTAGAGTATTGGTCATTGTATGTGTTGTTGATTTTTTATTATCGTGTTGTAGGTGACGATGTGTTATTCATTGTGCATTCGTATGGTTGGCTGTGGTATAATGGATTGCGAAAAGGTAGGGTTTCCCTACTGAGTTGGCTGTAGAATGACACATGTAGATATGTGACGATGTTTGTTATTGTTTATGATATGTTCATGTTATGATTGTATATGGATGTCATTGTTGAAGTTTGGAGATGGTATTGTGAGACATTGCGAGAGATGGTCTCACCCCCATTATTTGCCTCTTGCATTCTCTCGGCGCAAGGGGGATGTGCACATTAATGGACTTGGGTTCGCTCGTGATTGAGCGGGATTTTGGTGGTAAGGTTGCGGTCCCCACTGGCGACGTGGATTACCTGTTGCGATGGATAATCTGGAAGGGCTATACACCTCGGTGTGTAGTCAGTTACTGGTTACTATGGAGGTTGGAGGTGGTGGTTCTGGTTACATTGGATGTTCATTTATATTTAATGTTATGGTATATTATTGTATGGTTGACTGACCCCGTTTCTATTTTCAAAACTGTGGTGATCCATTCGGGGATGGTGAGCAGTTGGCTAGCAGGTGATGATTCTTATTATTGTTGATATTGCTGTGGGATTGGAAGGGGCAGAGTCATCACCAGTCTTAACAGTTTTAGCTTCTGCATACTTTAGTTTATTTTGATAACACAGTTTTGGGTTTTGGTTGTAATATATTTTGGAGACCTGTAATCAGTTTATTTAATTCAACCCTTAAATTATGTTTCATTATGGTTTCTGTGATGTGCACTACCTCGGGTAACCGAGATGGTAGCACTCCCATGTCTTGAGATAGTCCTTAGTAAGGTGCCTTGGGGTGTGGGGGTGTTACACCTTTAGCATTCATAGGAGGAGGCAGCTGCTCTACCACTTGCACTTTTGCTTTATCAACCTGAATGCCCTTATCAGAAACTAAATTCCCTTGTACAACTCCCTCGTTGACCTTGAAATGACATTTCTCCCAGTTCAGAACTAGGTTTACCTTAATACATCTCTGCAAAATCTTATCAAGGTTAGTCAGACAGTCATCAAAACTATTGTCATAGACACTGAAATCATCCATGAAACCTCCATAATAAACTTTATATACTCTGAAAATATCTCCATCATATACACCTTTGAAAGGTAGCTGGGGCATTACACAAACCAAATGCCATCTTGCGATAATCAAAAACACCATGGGGACAGGTAAAAGTAGTCTTTTCCTGATCTTCGGGATGGATTGGAATCTGAAAGAAACCTGAATAGCCATCTAAATAACAGAAAAATTTATGTGAGGCTAATCGTTTTAGCATTTGATCAATGAAAGGAATGGGAAATGATCCTTTTTAGTGACAACATTTAATTGTCTGTAATCAATGCACATTTGCCACCCAGTTACTACTCTAGTTTGTATTAATTCATTCTTATCATTTTTTACCACTGTAGCCCCTCCCTTCTTCGGGACTACCTGAACAGGACTGACCCATTTAGAATTGYTAACTGAATAAATAATACCAGTATCAAGAAGTTTCATCGCCTCTTTCATTACTACTTCCTACATATTTTGGTTCAGCCAACGCTGACCCTGAGGACAAGGTTTAGCATCTGACTCTAACTCAATCCTATGCATACAAATATCATGACTGATGCCCTTAAGATCGTCAGCACTATAACCCAAAGCTTTTTTATTCTTTTTAAGGACAACCAACAAGGCAGAAAGTTGGTTGTCATCCAGTTTAGCACTAATAATGACTGGGTATTGCTCAGTCTTATCTAGAAAAACATACTTAAGATGGGAGGGGAGTGGTTTCAGTTCGGGTAACTTTACCTCAACGGGATAAGAGGTATCCACCAACCTTTGTACATGTTCTCCTTCAGCAGTAGTGAGATCACGCCCATCCAAAGCAGCTTCCAGCATACCCAACACAACATCATTGTTTTCTGGGTTATTTGCATAAACATTTAACACCATCAAAGCCTCTAATGGGTCCCTTAGTAAGGGACCCGACCAAACATCATAGACCAACTCATCAATTATATCAATAGCATAACAAGTGTCCTCTATCATAAACATGTGTCCTCTATAATAGGTCGTGCAAGGGTGCTAGCTAGATTAAAGGTCACTTTATCATCCCCGACCTCAAGAGTCAAGTGTCCATGCTTGACATCAATTATGGCTGCAGCTATATGTAAAAATTGTCTACCTAGAATTATTGGAATTTGGGTATCTTCTACCATATCTAACACAATAAATCGACATGTATGAAGAATTTACCTATCTTAATAGAAACATCTTCTAGAACACCTAGAGGGCGTTTAACTGATCAGTCAGCCATTTGAAGGGTCACATTAGTTACTTTGAGGGGGCCCATGTTCAGTTTCTTACAGACTGGATAGAGCATGACACTGACACTGTTACCCAAATCACACAAAGCCTTATCTATCACATGGGTGCTTATGGTACAGGGAATGGAAAAACTACCCGGGTCTTTCAGTTTGGGTGGAGACTTGATTTGTAAGAGTGAACTACACTCTTATGTAAAAGCAATAATCTCCATCTCATTGAAATTTCGCTTACGCTTCAATATGTCTTTCATAAATTTAGCATAGGAAGGCACCTGGGTAATTAATTGGGTAAAGGGAACGGTTACCTGAAGATTTTTGACGACCTCCATAAACTTACCGAACTGCTGCTCAACTTTGGTGTTCTTTAATCGTCCCGGAAATAAAACTTTAATAACAATTGGCGGATCTGCATCTTTCTTCTTCCCTTGATTAGAAATGGGCGCCTTATCAGCAGTAGAAGGCATCCCATCAGTAGTAGATAACGGATCGGCAACTCTGTCAGAGTCAGTAGTCGATCGAAAAATAAGATTAGTCGATCGACCATCATGATTAGTCGATCGATCAACAGGGTCTGTCGATCGACTACTTCCAGCCATGCTAGTGCCCACAACTGTAGTGTTAGTCGATCGACCAACAGTACTTGTCGATCGACTTTTTTCAGGTGTTACAGCAACTCTAACAGCGGAATTGTCCTCCACGTCCCCTTCCAACCTCTCAACAACGTCTTCATCAGTCGGTTGGGGCATTTCTGGTCCATCATATGTCAGACTGCTTCACAAATGGATTGCATTAGCTGTATCATGTGGCTTTGTAGGCTGCGACGACAATGCACCCGGTTGCCTACTTGAACTTTGGCTTGATAACTAAGCGATCTGATTATCCAACATTTTATTGTGGGCCATCAGTTGAGTGATGAGAGCTTCTTGCTTCTGTGAATCTGTCATCTGCTGTTGTAACATGGCCTTAATCTCTGACATATCATTGTTTTGAACTGGCTGAGGAGGTGGCATTATTTATTATTGTGGAAACTGTTGATGCTGATTAGTGAATTATTGACCTCATTTATTCGGCCTTTGATAGTTGCTTTGCTGCGAGGTGTGATTCTGGGGAATCATATATGAAGTGCCTTGTGCTTGTTGCGGTGTAGGGGTAGGATTAAGAACATTCCGGATTCGGTAAGAGAATTTTGGATGTTCCCTAGTCCTCTCATTGTATAAATTAGAGTACGGTGTGCCCTGCTTGAAGGACTGAAAAGCATGGACCTACTCTATGCTACTTATGCACTCAGCTGCACAATGCCCCCACAATACCACATCGTTTACAAGGTATCTCCTGTTAAATTATGGCATGGACCGTCTGCTGTTTTCCCAAGGATTGAGAGGTCTTCAACTTGGCAATTTGGGCAGTCAATGCCTCTAATTGAGCTGCAACAGCTCCATAAGACCCACTACCTCTTGTACTTCCTCTGGGGTTACCATACTCAGCTATTTGTGTAGCTATATGCTCGATCAACTTTCAGGCGGTATCATCATTGGTATTGTTCTGGAATCTCCCATTGGCATAAGGGTCGAGTAGATCCCTGTAATCATCATATAACCCGTTGTAAAACTGGTTTCAAAGAAACCATTTCTCAAAACCGTGGTGTGGAATAGAACGAACTAGACTTTTGTACCAAACCCATGCCTCATTCAAATCCTCAGAGAGACCCTGTTTGAAACTGGTAATCTGGCTCCTCAAGGCATTTGTCTTCTGTGGTGGGAAGTACCTCTTATAGAAAGCAAGAACTAGCGAATTCCAATCCGTAATAGATTGGGCTGTCATATCCAGATCACAAGGCCACTCTGCGGCTCCATCCCCGAAAGAGAAAGGGAAGAGGACCTGTTTAACTTGGTCCTGGGTCACACCAGTGGTCAAGGGAATGGAGCAATAGTAGGTAACAAATTTCTTCATGTGTTTAGCTGAATCTTCAGTGGCTCCACCTCCAAACATATTTCGTTCCAAAAAAGTTGATGTAGGAGGGACGAATCTCGAAAGTACCATTGTCAGTGGTCAGAAGCTTGAATCCCTTAGGGATGGACTCAAGGGTTGGTTTAGAATGGCTTGCTAGTGTAGCCATGATCGTAGTAGTGGCAGAAGTAGAAGTGTCTTCTTCAAAAGACTGGGTCTCTGCAATATATTCAGCGTAAACAGTCTTAAGCGTACTCAAGTCTTTGGCTTGACGGATTTCCTTAAAGAAGTTTCGTCTAGCTCTTAGGGTCTTTTATGGTTCAGGATCTAATGGCCCGAGTTCGAACCTATGAGACCTGGGCATAAACAAAGACTAAAGGAAAAGAATAAGAATGGCCTCAAGGAACTGAAATTTTCTGAGACAAAAGATAAACTAACGTCAAACAATTAGAAAAACACCGTCTCCCCGGCAACGGCGCCAAAATTTGACAGGCTAAATCGCACACCTATCAAAGATAAACCAACTGGCCTAAACTAATGCAGTAAAGGAAGTCAGGATCGTATCCACAGGGAGACAAGGA
>VHZZ01002767.1:67575-81798 GCA_009801015.1 Silene noctiflora | reverse complement strand
AGGCCGGGTCGACTGAGTATGCCCCATGAATAATAATAATAATAATAATAATAATAATAATAATAATAATAATAATAATAATAATAATAATAATAATGTTGGAATAATTGAATCTGAACCGAACTGAACTGAACTGAGTTGAACTGAACTGAACTGAACTTAATAGAGCTGAACTGAACTGAACTGAACTTAATAGAGCTGAACTGAACTGAACTGAACTTATAAGAAGTGAAATTAAGTTCAAAAGAACAGGGCCTAAGTAATTTATTAAAAATAAAAAACTTTATGTAGCGTGCATTTATTGCAGACAATCTAAACTAGTGACAGTATTATTAGAAATTTAGAATACAACTCGTTGACTATAATGCTAGGAATGGTGGCGCGAACAAGGAACACTCAAATGGGGGAATGCTGCTTCTCGATTAATCCCTAATTTCTGCAAATCGTAATCTCTTTCTCTATCAATCACATTAATAATTGACCTAATTGTACTTCTCGTAGCTGTTGTTAATTTGTTACTCGTATTTTATTCTGCATTTGTAATCAGATTAGATCATTCTATATACAACTGTATGCGTTTCTAATTTGTTTATTTGCTAATAATTGTTTAGTTGATAAGTTTGATGTTGAATTGTTGAGCAATTTAATTAATTTTATTACGATGCAATTATTGTCGAAATTGACTGATGGAGCTGTAATTGATTTAATAATTCAGTAATTTAACATTTGTATTATGTATAATTGTGTGAATTCTCTTGAAAAATGTAACCAGTGAATTTTTTACGAGCATATGTATGTCTTTAGTTGCTGGTTTTGACTGATTTTCCTTCTGTATATTTTGAAAAATGTATATACCTCAATGGAACGTAGGAAGTAATATAAACTAAGTTCATATTGGTGATGAATATGGTAGTTTTCCAGACATTTAATCGGGAAATGAAGAGAATTTTTACGAACCATTGGAAGTAATGGTTTGGTGGTTGTGAATTGTTCTTCTTAGATCACTCTGTCGAACTTCCTTGATTTTACGAAGTATCTGCTTTATTGATCAAATTGCCATTACAAGAATTGTACACCACACAGGCACACAGTCACACTCAATGTGATTATTGTGATACAACTTGGTTCTAGGATCTTACTTTTTACATGTCCTAGTGTATCTGCCACCTTGGAAGATCGACCTTGTCTGGGATTTCACTTACACTATGGGAAACTTGGTTTTGTTACATACTGTAGTTAAACTTTGTATTAATTCGACTTCCTTCTCCATTAGCATTTGCTCAAAGGCTTCTGTCATTCATTTGCACCCGATTTAAGTGATCATTTGAACTGTATGTGTTTGCAGGTGGAACTTGTCAGATTGTTAATGGCATGGGTAGTCCTTGCTCATTTGTCCTTTGAAACAGTTCGCGGAACAATTTCCTTCTGGACTGATATGGGAGAGTTCAAACAGTACAAGGTAACAAATTGAGTCTGGTCATTGGCTACACATTTGTAAATGATCTGCATTTTCTTAGAATTGTTAATGTGATGATTTGGGTTTTGGAAATATTTCTACGACTGTTTAGTTCACTAGCTTTCCATGACTATTTTGAACATGAAAACATTCATTATACTAAATTTTCTGAGACATGAAATGGTCACTTTTTCGGGCAACTGAACCTTGTGATAGGCAATGCTGTCAGCCTGCCTCTTTGGTTACTAGTATTTACTAACTATTCCGTAATTCATAGAATCGGGTAGGGACTTCTAGTGCTTTCTTTTTGTGTTGCAACAACGCTCGGATTGGCTTCTAGATGTGATAGACTGATAGACTTACTGGTTGGCTCCGTCAAGGCCACTTTGATCCTCTAATGATTCGAATCTTCTTGATTTCGTTTCTTTTTATCTCATACTAAAAATTTATCAGAACGCAGGAGCGTCTTTATAAATCATCTTGTCACGACTTCCTTGTGTACAAACGACCTTACATAATGTCAACAAAAGGGTGAGCGAGAGGGAGGCTAGAGCAACTATAGAGATAACGGAGAAATAGACTGACGGGCTTATTGGAAATGAACGATGCTTGATTGTCAGGTAGATGATTTTGTTCTTAGTGAATTTATCGTATCAAGATGTGGCAAACAATCGTATTGTTCAATCCAGTAGATATAATTGTGAAAACTGTTATTGGCATGGAGCTCCTGGGTCTGCATAGTACTACGTCTTCAATCTATTTTTTCTCCTCTTCTGTCTTCTATTTGCCTGCTTGACTATTCGTTTCACCACACAGGCTCATACTAATCATAGCAAAAAATAAAAAAATTCTCACACAAATCATTAGCTTAAGTAGTACAACACGGAAGGGTTGGCGAAAAATATAGCTTAGTTTGACACTCTTTAGTATTTAACAGTAAGGTACTTTTGAACCTCAGAGTCGTCACGCCTGATGAGATTTACTTTTAATCCATGCTTCATATACATAGTCAAGGCGAGCTTTGGTTCAACACGATGACTTTTCACCACCTTCACATGGTATCGGTAGATGATCGAGGCAGCAACAAACTTCATTTGGTAATAAGCAAAGTCCTTGCCTAAGCATAGTCGAGGTCCTCCATTGAATGCTGTGAACTTGTATGCTGACTCGCTCATGAATCGACCATCTCTAAGCCACCTCTCTGGCTTGTATTTTCTGCAGTCCTTTCCCCAGATAGCTTCCATTCTTCCCATCGCGTAGATAGTGTATATTACTTTTGTCCCTTTCTTCAGCAATGTCCCATCTGGGAAGATATCTTCCTGAACAACCTGTACACGATGAAGCCTTGCAGAGTAAATGTCATGTTTCCAAAAAATTGTTTAAATGAACAAGAAAACCATATTTAGAAAGAGAAAATTGTTGAAAGTTGTCAACTGAGAGGAGAACTGCTTGTGCAGCCGAATTTTCCTCAGCTTGGCGTTTCCTCTCTCAATCGCCTTTGTTGGGAGAAGAGGAGTAATCTAGCATTCTAACCGTTATGGTCAGGGAAATGGATGATATACTGGTTATTGTTTCTTGCGCCTTTTTCTCTTTTCGGGTTTTTAATTATACTGCTGACAAGTTAACTACTATCTTAAAACAACATAGTAAGAGAACAAGTTAAGTTTCTTACTTCTTTGTGATCTACAGGCACTGAAGGGTATAGTCTGAGAGCCTCTGAGATGGCAGCATGCAAATATTCCATCTTCTTTATCTCCTCTGCCCGAAAAACCAGAGAACCTGTACTACCTTCATCGCTTTCATTTTCCCTTTGACCAATTATCCGTGAGATCTCTTCTAAAACCTTCTCCTCCACCTCAGGATGCTGATCAATAAGCCAGAAAAACCAGCTGAGTGCTACAGACGACGTGTCTCTTCCAGCAAGGATGAAATTTACGCAAATATCTCGTAGAAACCTATCAGAAAATGGCATCCCATCATCATCCTTCAACCTCATAAAAATAGTTAACAAATCAGATTTCTGTTTGTTGTTCTCATCTTGTAATGCAAGGTCCTTTTTCCGAGTCCTAATGACATCATCAGCAAATACGTTAACACCTTTGATTGCTTCTTTCAGGTCCTTCTCTGGTCCAATGTTGAGATATCTCATCGCCTTCCATATAGCAGTTGGGGTGACAAAACGAAGAACCGTTGCCTCAGTCGCTTTTTCAAACGCCTGAGCAAAGGGAACTTCCGGTAGTCCCAGACTCAGGCAGCCAGGATCAACCCCAAAAGCCATCATACACACGTTATCAAATGTCAATCGTAAGAGCACATCCTGTAAGTCGATGATCGTAGAATTCGTCAAGGACTCCTCTAAAACAGGGAGGAGTCTCTTGTGAACCAACTCAAGCAAGGACTCGGTGGTGAGATGGCGGAACTTGGCCGAATGGAACTCAATGCTTGCAGTCTTTCTTTGCCTTTGCCAAGTCTCATTATCAGCATTAAAAATCCCATCCCCTAGAAGGTCCCTCAATGAGCTCCTAAAATACTCACCTTTGGGAAAGTTTGTGAACCTCGTTTTCAACAAGTGCTCCAAATTCCGAGGATCAGCCGTTACCACACAATTAAGATTGGTAAACCAAGGACCTTTGAAGTGGAAAGTCCCATTCTGACGACATAAAACCCCAGTAAGCCATTCATACATGTTTAGCCTCAGACCAAAGATCAACGACGGCAACATCCCCACAAATGGCCATACAGCTAACCCTTGATGTTTCTTTTGCCTAAGAGAATGTATCACCACAAAAACTATCACAGCCAGAAATATCTCTAGAATTTGAATGTCATGTAATGAAAAAACTCCTAGAGAAAAAACTTTTCCCACCACCATGGTTTCAGAAGAAGGGAGAAGAAATGAGGAAGAAGACGACAACGGAAAAGCCGTGTTGTTGGTTTGGTTATTCATGATATGTTTATGTGTGAAGGTAATAACAGAGGAGTTGCATGGGAGTATAGAGTAGTTGAAAGGAAGGGATGGTCATGAGTTATATGGGGTGTGATGCATGTGTTGCTTGACGTGCTTGAGTTTATTCAGTGGTTTTAATTTGGTGAGCTGAAATGCTAACTAGAGGCAATAAAAAAAAGACAGAGTTTACTGATACAAGGGATTTTGTGTTGGTTTTAGCAGAGCATTGGGCTTGAAATTTTATGCTTGGATTGCGTAAATTTGAAGGGTGTTTTATTGATAGTGTGTCAAATAAAAGCATTGAAATGAATGACTGGTAGTAATGCAAATGAGAAGATGAGAAGTTGGTGTGACTGTTAACCTAAAGTTTTGTGACTTTGCTTTTCAAATGAAAAGTTCCTTAATTTTCTCAGGTTTTCTTGATTGCATGTACATCTATAACACGGTTTTACAAAAGTATATTGTGAAACGGATCATGTGTTAATGTTTGACTGTCGGTCTACCTTGAGACAGTTATATCAGTCTTAAATGTAAAACGAGTCAAATATTGCTCTTCATAAAGATAGATGAGACGAGTTTGTCATTTTCTAGAATTCTGTTTTTTTTTATCTCATCCATCTAAGACCACGGACTAATATGTCCGTCTTAAATAAGAATTTGTTGTTTCATGTCGTTGGAATCCGTCTTACAAAATTGTAATGTAGAACTGCATTTTAGGCGACTAATTGTTCTTTGATAGTAGTGGTTGTACGGATATATAATTGCAAATCTGATCCGACCAGAATGAACTTAAGACGGAAATAGAACCCGAAAATATGATGAACTTAAGACGGACACAACTGTAACAAGGGCCCACTGCAATCCAATTTGACCCACCTGAGATCTGACAGAACCCAACTACAAGTCACCTGTGGATTGTGACTATACAAATCTATAATGACCTGTGATTTATACTACAATCATAATTTATTTCAATGATAACTTAACCCATTAATCTTACCAATTGAGTTCATTTGGTTCCGTTTAGTATCAAATGATCTATTTTAATCCGACCCAAAAATAAACCGAGTTATTTGATTAATTGCTCATTCTAAATATAAATTGGAGCATCTACATAATATAAAAGTCAAGTCATTTAGAGAGTTTCTATTGACTCTTGATTTTCAGAAAAAAAAAAAAAAAATCAAAAGGTGGTCCCCACCAAAAAAAACATGGTTGTGTTGATTTAATTTCTTCAAAACAACCGTTACAATCAATAGATACATACTACATACAAAATAATAAATTACAAAAAATTACAATATGAACTATATATTTTTTGCTTGATAATATAACTTAATAAATACAAGCATTAAACATTTATACTCTATATCTATATTAAAGAAAACATAAAATAACAGTAATCAGAAAATATTTAAATTTTTGGTTGATAAAATTAGTGACTGCATTGAACAATTTATTATGGAATAAATATGTCGAGATTATATGTTGTTATGTACTGCATTGAACATTTAATTATTACGATCCATGCATTTTCTGCACGGGTTTAAAACTAGTTTGGTAGTCAAGCTTAAGCTTCTATGAACTCATTAATCATCCGAATGTTGTAGGTAGTCCTATCTTGATTTAGATAATAGTCAAGCTCGTCATCTTCAGTGATCATACTCAGCAACCAAATGCCAATTGAATTTTGTGAACCATGTAATTATACTTTCAAATACAAGAAAATCATGTAAAAACACTTATTTTCAAATACGAGTAATTCACGATTCGATTGTGAAAATGTAAAATCTCGAATTTTCAAATACAAGAAAATCATGAAATCAATGTCAATTAAATCCTTACTACAACTCGAAATGGGAAAAACATCGAGGTTAAGTCGGTTTGCAACTAAACCAAAATAAAATCCTTACTACAACTCGGAATGGGAGAAAATATGGATCCAAACAAAAACATAATAAGATAAAATTACATAATTATTCACTAGCTTGGAGTTGTAACTCGATTATCCCAATTCAACCAGCAGCAATAAAATATAAATTGTAAAATAGTAAACATCTCAAACATATATAGAAACGGTCGAGAGGACGGTTCTAATGGGGTTTTCAATATATGATTAATAACAATAAATCAACCAACAAGTGTATAGTCGAACCCGGGTTGCTTCTAAGGTAGGAAATTGTTTGTACTACTAAACCACTAAGATTTTTTGAAATATAAGCACACAAATGAACATATATCTTTTGTTTTTGAAGATTAATGGGGTGAGGGTCACCCCATCACCTCTGTAAATCTTAAACCATATTCTCCCTGTGTAGGTTTTATTCCCTATTTTCGATTTCTTCAAACTCATGATGCACATTTAAAACTTTCTACTATGTGTTATTAAAAAGATGATGCGCCTCGAGAAAAGTAAAATAGGACACAAAAATAGGATCCCCATATTTCCATGTGTCTTGTGTCGCAACGACATGTAATATAGGCCACAGACTCGTAGATAAAAGTGTTAATACAATGAAAATAGCAATGCCGTCATCAAACATGTTATCTTAATTCTACTTAAGTCAGCTATTTATACAATGAAAATATCTTGCGGAATAGGGAAAATTACCGCGTTCGACAGACATTACCATCAGTCCAGACATGGTCCCAAAACAAGATAAGGCGACCGCTCCCGATTAGCCACTACATACCTTAGCTTGAGACGTTTTACTTGCCCAAACATTAGACATACCTTTGCTTCCTTTGGAACATATCAATAATAATTAGAGCGTAAGACTCTCTCTACCAAAGGTTTGTGTGATCGGAATGAACCCTCCAACCGAGCTTAGCGAGGAAGGCAACATTAACAATTTAACATGTCGAGCCGAGTTAATACCGAGACCACCTAAGGATATCAAGATATTAAATCAACGGATTGTTTGTTTTAATCTCCTCCCCATCATTTATCAACTTACGCTGTTACTTGTACTTTTACATGTTCTTTTTGGGGAGGGATCGAGGGTGGGAAGTGGAGCTGTTAAAATTTAATCCGACCCGTAAATCTTAAACTGTTAACTCGGAAGGTTGATCCAATAAAAATAAAAATAGCAATGAGGTCATAAAAAATGTTATTTTTAAATCTATTTAAGTCAGTGATTTAATCCACATTATCTGACAATCATCAACACGTATTCGAATTGGATGGAAAAAATCTGAAAAATTGAAATCTAAGATCTTAGGCAAGCGTATTGAATCCCTTCTCCAAATATAAAGCGCTTGTTTGAATGATCTATCGTTTTAGGTACACAAATTCTTGTTTACAACCGTTGTAAATGAGAATAATTTACGACGAGAGTATAAAACCATCAAAACCAACACTTTGTTTGTTTGGGGTTCAGGTGAATACCGAATACCACCCTTCAATTTAAGTGACAACGGTTATAAGCAATATACTAATTCTTTTAGGAAAAGTGCATAGAAATTAATTTCCTTTGTCAAAGTCCACTAGAATTTGTCAGAAGAAATTAATATTTATTTTTTCAATTAAATAATGTTAGAAAATATAAATGAATCACAAAATAAAAATTGAATGAAATAAAGAAGTCATCACTAATTAAATCAAGTTAAAATGGTTCACGCGTCATGACTCATCACCTAACTTGAACAAGTTAGGTGACCGATCGACTATATATATGCTCGAACTTTTGAATCCGTGAATAAAATTGGGCTCTTTATTCTAACACGTCCCGTATAGAGTAATAGAACACCATAACAACTAACAACAGAAGCCTGAGTTTACTTCCTCACAAAAATTGAAGGATTTATTTTATTTTAAATCCACATAATTAATTTTCCACGAATCAGGCAGAAACCGGTCTGGTCCAAGTAACATATTTGGACAATAGAATTGAAAAGCCAAATCCCATAACAAAAATCGTTGAAGACCAAATGAGTAGCTTTCGATAGATGTGTAATTCTTCAATGTGCACGATACCCAGCAGAGAAAACAAGCCGAGCGAAACAAACACTAAACCAAGACTGAATTTCAGAATATCCAAAGTATAACAAACTGATCCACAAGGGTGTGGTAAGAATTTTGAAATCCTTACTACAACTTGGAATGGGAGATACGGATACCCACCCAAATAAAAAACAAATGAGATAAAATAACTTGATATTTACTAGGTTGAGTTCTCACTCGATTATCCGAAGTCCACCAGCAGCAATCAATCATAAACCTTCAAACAGTACCTGAAAGGGAGGGTGACAACTGACAATCAGCCGGGAGTAACTAGGTAAGGGAGCAACTAGGTGCTCACATATTTTACCCAATAAAACATAAAATTGTATAATATTAAACATGTCTAACATGAAAGCATATATAGGCCTGATCGTATTCATAGACCAGTCCCTTCAAGCCTAGAGTCAAATAGAAACGGTCCAGAGGACTGTTCTAATGGGGTTTTCAATATCTGACCAATATCTGATTAATAACAATAAATCAACCAACATGTGAAACATACAATTAATATCATCCATTTATCCATCAAGTACGTTAGTAACGTTACTAAACTAGTACCGCACAACAATACAAGGTTGGTGTACCTGGTAACAAATACAAAAGGAAGGCCTTCGGGTGGCTGAACCTCAAATCACCCGTGCTCAAAGAAACTCTAACACCAACAACCCTATGGTAGTAAAGGAACCTCACAACCCTAGTATAAGACTAGCCAGACACTCGGGTGACGTAACCATGGGCGACGTAACCGTCTAACATAGGAGCAAACTTTGCCCTAAGCCACCCGAACGACATGTCCCCCAACATCAACCCAATCAATTATCCACCGTAGCTAATCAGTTTATGTTAGTTTTATAAGACCATTAAGAACAACAGCCAACACACATTATATACCATAGATATACATACAGATCATGCAAAACACATCCAATATTATACAATAATGTCCAAAAGGCAAAAATGCAAATAAGAGGTTAGCATATTTACCTCCTCGAGACACTTCCGAAGTCTTATTTAATGATGATAAACCTGATGCCAAAATAAGAGGTTGCCATCGCCGATGCCAAAATAAACCTGATGTGAACCGAAGGAAAATATGATGGCTATTGTGATGGAAATAAGACAGTGAAGGTGTAAATGAAAAGAGAAAGGCTGATACAGGATTTTCTGAAGTTGGTGAAGAAGGATAAATAAGGGCTGGGTGTGTGGAGGCATTCGGCCTCCATATATAAGTACAATGTAGAAAAGAATTCTACTTGTCTTAAGAGATTAGGTTTGTGTTAATATTAGGTTAGGTTAAGGGTTGTATTTAAACATTTACCTTTCAAATTTGGTCCCTTAGCCCCTTCTCTAGATGGTCTAATCATAAGGCGCGTAACTTCTACTATCACTTTAAGAAAGAAGAAAAAGTATCAAAAGAAAATATTACGAAGTATAACGTTACATATGCGTCTCAACCTGCTTAAAAGTGGGTCAAATAATAGATACAATAAAACGATAGTCATAGGCCAGAAATATTATTTTCAAAGTAAAATTTAATGTTTTATCATTTAAAATACGGGGTGTTACAAAACATACCCACCTCACATGCGACGAGACTTTAACAACAACCGAGCTTGAAATCTAGTACTAATGTAAAGGGAGACACACTGACACAACCATCGACAATCAATAAAATAACTTTTTACGAAATTCTCCTCCCTCTTAAATCTTATCATGGTGGGCATAAATCTACCATGCCCTAGATTAACCATGCCAACTGGTAGAACTTGCGATCTTCTGAGTACAACTTGTTTCCATGATTTTTAGAAAACACCAATTCTTGTTTAGGACCTTCCTAACTTAAGACAGCTCTCACATAGTCACATCCAATTGAAATAGAGATGAAAATAAAAGGAGATTGTGAGAGGCCTTGAGATAAGACGGTCTTAGGTAAGACCAACTCTATGCTGCTAGCCTGCTAGGCTATGCCAACAACAAATATGATATTCAGTTCCTTTGTACCGATCATTTGTTTACGCACATGAACCAAGGTAAGGGGAGGGGACCATTTGTGGTGGTTGTTAGTGAACGACAAGTGGTTCATAGCGGAGGTGTATAATCAAATCATCCATTAAAAACCTTCGACGCCCTAAAATGGAATAGGTAAACAATTCATCAAAGCTGAGGGAATAACATAAGTTAATTGAACACGATTAAGCACCTATTACTTGACAAAGACAATCAACAACAATTAGAAAAAAAAAAAAAAAAAAAAACACTCACCCTTAATCCCCATTCTTAGAACACAAATTCTCATCTACGAGGCGGGTCGTCTTTAAGTTTCAATCGAATACTGTCAATACTCTTTCTCAATTCCTCGAAATTCAAGCCACCCATCTCTGTAGCGGAGTTCTCCGTTTCTTTCTCCTTAAACTTGCCCAAAACCTCCGGCCTCGATTCCTCCAACTCATTACGCAATTCAAGTGATCGACCAGTCACCCTTCTTCTATTAGGGTTAGTATTCCCCATTGAATTGTTCGTCGACAAGCTCTCCAAATAATTAGTCAACGTGAATTGCTGATTCACGTTATTATCGACTTCTTGTTCCTTTAATTTCTGCATGCTCTCTCTAAACGTATCGACCATGAGATAATTAATGTCGGAATTAGGGTTAGCGTTAGGGTTACGGTTATTTGGGGAAAAATTCTTCAGGATTTCTTCATTAATTTGTGCAGGGTTTGAGGATTGTTGTCGATGACAGTCATCATCATCATCGTTGTCGGAGTAAGAAGAATAAGAATATAGACGAGATAAATTGAAGAGGGTATGATGAGATTTGAGTATTAGATGGCGAGATTTGTGGCGTAGAGCTATGGAAGCCATTGATTTGGGGGTTTTACGGATAAACCCTGATTTGATGGATGATGAACCCAGGGGTGTGAGACTCTGAGAGTGTCTTTGTGTACACGGTTTTACTTTCATTAGCTCTCTTTCTTAAAACGGGCTATTTTGATCTTTTTCAAAAAGACGAAATTTTAAGACTATTTTTACAGCTGAATGTGACAACTTTTGGAGAACAAGTTGTCGTAAATTGTAAAACCAGCTAAACTATTGTGATTACATTTGACCATAGTGGTTACAACATCCCGTCTTTTAAAAAGACGAAAATGGTTCTTTTGAAACAATAATTTGTGTACTTTTATATTTTCTTTTTGGGGGGAGGGGTCAAGGGTAGACCTGGTAAATTGATTCGATACCAGAACTCAAGATTTGAATTAACTGAACTCGAATTGAGCTAACTCAATATCACCTGACCCGAATGTTTGTTGTTGCATACTGATATTATCCATTAAAAAGTTGATAATATATGACCCATAAATGACTTGAATCCATAATTTTCTCATGTTTTCTTGATCACACTTAAAGCGGTCAAACAGGTCAATCGGATCACGTTCGGGTAAGGCCATTTCAGGTTCTGGTTTGCAAGAATTCGGGTCAGGTCATTTATGGTCAGTTGTTTACAAGTTATTTGAGGATAACAGACGGTTTCTGATAATAAACATTCGGATCGGGTTGAAAAATTTTGGATCAATTACATTTATGGACAGATTCGGGTCCTCAATTCGGGTGGGTCGGGACTCAGGTTTTTTGTGTCAAGTCAGGTAAGTTTTGCCAAGTTTAATCACATGTATATTTATAACGCGGTTTTACACAAATTTATCATAAAATAAATCATTTGATTAACTAGCTTTAACTATTTACTAGTAGGTAGGTTCGGGCGATTCCCGGGCACGTAGTAAGATCATTTGTAATAATATAAGGTAATATCTTACGACATTATTACAAACTTTGGGTCACGAAGTCAGTATTATATGCTATCATTGAAAACAGAGGTTTAGGTAAAGAAGTCTACTAACATGGCAACAAAATCCTCCCGACTGCTTTTGATTACGGTTGTACAAACTTCTCTTAGTATTATTTTCTTATAAATTATTAAATATACTTCTATTAAGATAATTTTCTCATAAATTATTAGATCTACTCCTATTAGGATAATTTTTTTCTCATAAATTATTAGATCTAGTTATATTAGGATAATTTTTTTATAAGTGTTTAACAAGTATCTTATTTAACAAATAAACTACGTGAAATGACAGTCATTAACTAACAAACATTTGAAGATGACAAATGCACAATTCAAATGAGTTTGGGATTTGTCTGGGACGTGGCTGGGTATATAAATAAGATACATGACTCCTGGCTAATTAGGGAAGTAATAAAATGGGATTATTGATAATTGATATTTATTATTTATTTTTGTAAGTGTTTGATGTGAAACTAGTATAGATCTCGTACTACAGTACGGTATTTGTAGAAGGTTGTGTTAGAGAAAGTTGTAAATAAAATGTTGACATTTATCAGTTTTACATTTAATGAATTTACCATTTATAAAGTTTTGTGTTAAGACAATTAGATTGTTATTCAGAGCCATTTATAGCAGTTGATAATTTATCTTTTGTGGCTTTTTATGGGAGGCCTATATGAGAGTTATGTAAAAGTATTTTAAAATCTTGATATTTTTAAGGAGGTTTAATTTGGAAAAAGTATTTAGAAATTGAATACTGACAAAGATTTACATACTTGATTGAATATATTGAATTTGTATGTTGATTTACATAATTCAAGAATCATACATATTTTATCATGGAGAAATTTTATTAAACATTAATTTAATAGAATGGCACAATCATTTTGAACATGTTTTCGTAACAATCGTACTTATTTTTATCATATATTATAACCATTTTAATTAGTATCCAATTTACTTTGCTTACCGATTTTATTTATTATTGTACAATATTTCCATCAGTTTTCGTTTGATCTCGTACTACATTATAATGTTAGAGATAAGAACAATTAAATTATTGTTATTTAGTTCTATTTGGAAATAACGCGGAGCTATTAGTAGTAGTTTCGTATTAAGACTCAGAATCCATACGATTGTTTGTTTCACTAAACTTATTTTCTCAACTTTGTTTTTAAAAATAATAATATTATATTGTTACATTTGCTAGAGATGTACATACTAAAACCGACGTTTAACAAATAATTGAAAAGATTACTGAGAATATTAGTCAGAATAGAAAAGATTTGACCACAATATTTATGACATTAATAATACATGAATAATATTGTGTAAATCATTTTATTATTTAAGTGGTAGAATGGTATACATAGAATATTTATTTTTTAACAGAGTGGACCCCTCAAATCTTGGTTATTAATAGAAAAGGAAATATTGTAATTAATGTGCAATTAAGAGCAAAATGCTAGTGAGCGGGAATAGTTGAGCGGGAGAATGCTAGGTGTGTTAATCTTTTAGTATATAGGGGATGAAATTGTTAAATATATTATTTTTGTATTAATTGAGCTAAAATCTTTTAATAAATAATTAGGAATTTCGCAAAAATTGGACTCTCTAATTTTGTGTGTAAGCGAATGAAAAATAGAAAATTTATATTCAAAAGTATATAAGATGGGTCTCGATTTGTAGCGAATGAATAAATATTTATTTAATTATTAGAATGTTTACAACATACAAAATTGTAAATCTATACAATATACTTAAAAGGCTAGCAAAAACAATAAATTTTATTCCACATCACATAACAAGAGCATTAAATTTTATTCCACATCACATACTTAGCATTCATTAAATTTTATTGATTATTCAATTATTGAAAACATAATATGGAATTATAGTTATATCTATAAATAATAAATATAAATAAAAATTATTTAAAAGCTCAACTTTTATTATGTGGTTACAACGTGACA
>VHZZ01002767.1:49741-60889 GCA_009801015.1 Silene noctiflora | reverse complement strand
TAGGAAAGATTTTGGGTCAATTTTCCCGTGCTCAAAACTCTAACACCAACAACCCTATGGTAGKAAAGGAACCTCACAACCCTAGTATAAGACTACCCATAATCTCGGGCAACGTAACCGTGGGAGACATAACCGTCTACGGTCTAACATAGGAGCAAAACCTTCCCTAAAGCACCCAAATGGCAATCCGATAGACTCTAAAGAGTAACCTACGAATAACCTATCCGTAGGGCGGCTATCCCAAACCTTGGGTGAATGGATCCAACTCACACCGTACAGAACATTGCCCAGAGCTAACCTCTCAAGCATAAACAGCCCAACCTGATCAAACCTTGACCAGTCGAAATATGAGACAACATGTACCATACCAACTACCAAGTAACAACTCAAGACCCGGTCCAACCTAGACGGAATCTCTGAAGTTTAACATGTTTTCACAAGATTCAATCATATAAAGCTTAGTAACATAAGTTAACCAAAATAGAATAATTACACCCTAAAATGGAATAGGTAAATAAATCATCAGAACTGAGGGAGTAATGTAAGTTAATCTATTTATTTAAATGAAAATGAAAATGAAAAATAAACAATAACAATAAAAAAAAATCACTCACCCTTAATCCTCATTCTTAGGACGCAAACTCTCATTTTTTCTACGCAATCGAATAGCTTCAATACACTTACTCATTGCCTCGAGACCCAATCCGCCAATTCCCATCCTTTTAGCCTTCTCATCAATGTACCTTTCGCAATAATAAGGGTCACGGTTATTTAGGGTTTCATCAAATTTTCTAGAGTTTGAGGATTGTCGTTGGTGATTGCCGTCATCATCGTTGTTGGAGGAAGAAGAATAAGAATCGATGCGAGATAAATTGAAGAGGGTATGATGAGATTTGAGAATTAGATGGCGAGATTTGTGGCGCAGAGCTATGGAGGCCATTGATTTGGGGATTTTACGCATAAACCCTAATTCGATGGATTATGATTTTTTTTTTTGGGTACATAAGATTAAGAGAGGGCAAGCACGGGTAAAATAACTCTCACGGTTTTACTTTTATATTTTCTTTTGTTGGATAGGGGATTGAGGATTGACGATAAATTGACTTAATTTAAATGACCCTACTTAGATTACCCTATTTGAGAACGTGGCTAACATTATGTAGACGGACAAGCCTTTCTCGTCGTCACATTGTATCGACTATCAAGAGGCATTATGTGTGCGGATTGGATAACTAATCTTGAAGTACATCAATCACTTCAACTATGTTGAGTGGATCATACTGATATGCCGTCTTAGTTGTTCCGCTTAATCCAACGGGGCATGGGAGGAATGACCTGCCCTCGTTTTGTTCCTTTATTTCCGTTTTAGTTTTTAGCTTGTTGTTTTGTTTTACTTAGTTTGGATTAATTCCGCTTCTCTTAACAAAAAATAAATAAATAAATAAAGAATTATCGAGTTTACTAGACGACTCAATTAGGCCTCGTTGTACGACTCGTATTGAAGAACTTGGTACTAACAAGTAACAACACAACTATACAAGCCTCAGTTTCCTTGCTTCCTCACAGAAATGGCGGTTCTCTTCAAGAAATTTCAGGAGGTTCTTACTTTTCATCTTTCCCCATTTTACAATTTGCTATTTTATGCTTCATAATTACAGTAATTCATCACATTTTTATATCATTTCTCTTCATTGTTATCACTTTTGCTGTAACTGATGCATCCACTTTTTACTGCATTCAAATTCATGTTCATTTTACGGATTTAAGACTATATTATGTTTTGAATTATGGGTTTTACTCTCTTTTGAATTGGGTTAATTACAGGGTTTAATTGAAGGGTTTATTTATTATAAACCTACATTTTAATTTTCCATGAATCTGGGAAATTTTGGATTGATTTGGGGTTTGAAAGTTGTAATCTTTAAAGCTTTCAGTTGAATATAGATTGGAAGATTGTAGCTTTTCTTGCAATCCTGCTGTTTTCGCCGAGTCAATAGCTGGAGATAGGATTAGACTTGGGATTATAGGCTGAATTATTGCTGATTTATTCGATAAAGTCGGGTCGAGTTGAACGAATTCGATGAGACTCGGAAATGTTGGCTGTATTGGGCTAAAACATTCAACAATGCTAAGTAGATTTGTATGAATGAGATGCAAATCATGCAATGTTGTTTTGTGTGTTATTGTGAAGATATTCAATCATTCTGGAAATATATATGCTCTATTCAGTGACACTAGTTGTGAAATTGGTAGCCAGTTTTCTCATATTGGTTAGATGCATATCGACATTGCGTTTGCAGTCAATATATGCCAGACTAGCTCCACTTCAAATTCTCAAATTTTGCGACACTCAATTCTTTCTTCGATGTCTCTTAAAATATGTGAGTATGGCAAAATGGATACACTAAAGAAAGTATCTTTCGTCACTTTTATTAAGATATAAGCCTCAGTAAAATTAGAAGTGAAAGACTTGGCTCAAAAAATGAAAACCAATATATTTTAGTACAGACTGAGACTTCATCTCTTTGATATATATTTCTTCGAGTAAATGGCCACTCTATGATCCCATTCATGTAGAGTCATTTTTGACACGTTTATGTCTGTTTGTTTGTACTTTCAGGCTGTTAAAGTTCTTGCCAAAAGCCCCACATTTTCAAAGGACCCAAGGCACCTGCAATTTGAAGCTGACGTAAACCGCCTCTTCCTTTATACAAGGTTGGTATAAATGGTTGATATGTTATATTGAGATTAATGCTTTCGTTGTTTGTCGATTTAAAGTGCTTATTCATTTTAACAAGGTCTAATCTTCTCTTAAATGATGTTTGTCCCTTTTATCGTCATCTATCTATGAAGAGTGCCTTTTCACTTCAACATTTCTGCTGTACTAACTTACCAACCTTGATTGTTAATCAACCCGACTAAAGGATAAGCGCACAAAGAGTGGCTAGATTTGTTATACACTTATACCTATACATGATGTTTTAATATGTCTATCTACATTCGAGTTTTTTTTGCTACCGTTGAGTGCCTGGGTTATTTTTGTGAAATGCACACTCGCAGATATTTTAAATCTGGGATCATTCACTTTTCCTAATTTGTAACAAGATTTAAAGCCTATATGTATTCAAGAGCGAATAAAGTCCCCATAAGGATGTTTGGAAGTGCATCTTGATCCTTATGACTGTTGAATGAAAGGCACAGCCTCTTGGCATTACCTGACATATCTGCGTAAAAGTATTATTGTACTCTTTCATATTTTGCTGTCCTGATGCAAATTTAAGATGTTACTTCCAATTGACATGTAACACCGATGCTATGAACATAATAAATGATTTGCCATGCATGTTTTCTACTTGAAGTTATAACCGATTAGGGAAGGACATTGAAGAGCCAGATGTTGAGGAGATAATTGATATGGCCACCAAAGCACCTCTTGATGACCAACAGAAGCAGGTTCAAGAGAATACACATGCTCAGATAAAAAACCTCTCCTTGTTGATGGGTGAAATTCTTCTTCCTGACAAGAAATCTGAAGAACTGGGATCAACACAACATAACAGTGCTCCTCGACGAACTGGACTTAGTTTTGCTGTTGGTCAGGCCACCAACTCTCCGAGTAACCATCCAGGTAACTATACTTCAAGCTCTTTAATATCGTCTGTTCTTACATTATTTTATTTTTTCTATTTTTGTTGTGCTTTTCTTTCGTTGTTCAAAGAATGTGTTGAGCAACCTACTTAAATAGAGAGGCTCCACTTGTTGGGCACTAAGCAATATAGAAGAAACAAAAAGCTGCTCTTGTTTGATACCTATATAAACATACTTAAATCCCGTGAGGTGAGGATTGTAAATAACCTAATTGATGATGGGCCTATGCGGAAAGAGGAGCGAGATGTATCTTTTGAAGTCAGATGATTGATTTATCTCTGTTTAACTTTTCATGGCACATCATAGCCTTATCCCTTTCCCTTGATCTGATGTCCGTAGATATTACTTTCTGTAGCTTTCACCTTTTCTCTGCTCGTTTTGTTTTCTTTTTTTTTGTAAGGGAGGGCAAAACATGGTGTTGTTGGTTTGTTGAACTTCCATCTCAGGCATACATGGTCCCAAGATCATCTAATTTTTATCTTAGATGTTAAATTAATCCGCGTCATTCTCAGTGCAGTCATACCTGAGACAAAACCTTTGAAGCTAGCTGATGTACGCCAAGCCTTGAAGGACCATCTTGGTTACTCGCTAGCAGTTCGTCCTTCTGAAATTCCTCACAAGGATGCTGGCCAAGGTTTATTCCTCGAAGGTGAAGCTGATGTAGGCTCTGTCGTAGCCATTTACCCCGGAGTAACCTACTCCCCTGCATATTATCGCTACATCCCTGGATACCCAAAAGTCAATGCCCACAACTCTTATTTGATCACTAGGTATGACGGTACTGTGATAAATGCGCAGCCATGGGACTGTGGAGACGATGTCAGGGAGTATTGGGATGGTGTGAAGACCTACCCTCAAGGCACTCCTTCAGAACAAATTGTTCTAAAAGGTTCTGATCGACTCTGGAATATGCTTAGCAAGCCTATTGAGAACACCCAGAAAGTGGCCAACGGGGAGATATTAGAACGGAGGAATCCACTTGCATTCGCCCATTTTGCCAACCATCCTCCACAGGGGACGGTTCCAAATGTAATGGTTTGCCAGTATGATTTTCCGTTGGATGAGAAGGATATGAGACCATATATACCGAATATTTCATTTGCGAGTGAAGAGGGAGTGAAGTTAAGGAGGTTTGGGAGTTTTTGGTTCAAGTCTCGGAGTTCTGTTAATAATACAACAGATTCTCCTATTCAGAAATCACTTGTTCTGGTGGCCACCAGGGCTATACGTGATGAAGAAATCCTCCTTAACTACCGGCTGAGCAACTCAAAACAGCGGCCATCATGGTATTTTCCAGTTGACGAAGAGGAAGACCGAAGACGATGGAGCTAACTTCTCCATTCACCTGTTTAGGTTATAATGCGCTGTAGGCTTGAGGGACCATTATCTTCTTTATTAATAACATGGCCATGTTGAGCATTTTCATCAAGCAAACAGTTGGGAGTAACAATTTTCAATTTTGATAGCAGAATCCCAGAAATTTAGCTTGGGAACTATTCATTTCGAGTTCTTAATGATATCGAATATCCTTTCAATTGTAAGTGAGAAATTATCAAAGATTCGAGGCTTTGAGCAACAGTCGATTCGTCACTTGGTCGAATATTTCTTTTTCCTTTTCTGTTTCTTTTTCCGATCAACCTAGTGATCAATGTGATGCTTAATGATTCATGACTTGTAACTTGAATATTAATATCTATTGATTGAAAATTGGAACTTGTCATGATTTATGCAATTAATAACAGTTGGAGTATGTTGCAGTCTTGGCTCAGTAAAAACTCAATCATCCTAAACATCCTACATTTTTATGAGCAGTATCATTTTTATAAAAACCAATTGGATTTGATTTATTGACTGTCATACCGACTATCCAACTGACGAGAGCGGATCATTTGTCTCAATTTCGTGTTCCTTTGTGTCCAACTACCTTTACTTTCTTACACATCGTACGATTATGATTTACAAAATTTGTATGAAACATAGAATGGGATAGAGAATCCGTACCACTTTATGTTTTTCATACAGTATCATATCAAAGTGATTCTTCTCTGATTCTTCCATATCAATCTTATTAAGGTAGCAAATCAAATTTTCTTAATTTTCCCTACTTACAAAACATATCAATCACCAAAAAAGAAGTATGGACATAATAAAATCATTAACACCAATGATACAGCTGATGTTCCTCTTTTTGTCTCGTTTTCGATATTACATTATTCTTTCATTATTCTTACTTATTTTTCTCATATATGTTCCTTAAAAACGTATATATATACTAAGTTCTACCTATGTTTCTTACAGCAGACAATTAAGCCAAAATTTCTAAATGGCATTCCTGTCCTCTAAAACTCATGCATTAACACTGTTATACAGTAATGCTATCACTCTGTCTTTCCTTTTTCTTTTTCTTATACGTGTCGGGGCAGTGAGTCATGGGTTGAGTCCAGCAGTGCTGGCAGAGCAGAAGGCAGACCGAGTCGTGGACCTGCCGGGACAACCACATGTGGGGTTTAAGCATTATGCCGGTTATATAACCGTTAATGAAAGCCATGGTAGAGCATTGTTTTACTGGTTCTTTGAAGCTGTTCATAAACCTCATAACAAGCCTCTTGTTCTCTGGCTCAATGGAGGTAACTTTTCTATTTAAGCATAATTGACTGTCTTATAGCGTCAACATTAGAGCGGTTCATGGGCCATCCCGCCCATTAGCCAGGCTCTCTGCGTCTGCAACATAAGTGTGTATGGATTAATGGACACAGTTGTTAAACCGTACATAACCCCCGCCCATGAACCCAATCCTGTTTCATCCCGCATTGGTCTAGATGAAACCCAGCCACATTTGATTCCCTCTAGTCAACGTCTCATCTAATGGCGATCTCCTTATACAGGCCCTGGATGCTCCTCAATTGGATACGGCCAAGCCGAAGAATTGGGCCCCTTCTTCCCTCAAAAAGGAAGCCAACCAAAGTTGAAATTTAACAAGCATGCATGGAACAGAGGTAAAGTAAAGAAACACCCTTGAAACTACCAAGTCTAATGGTAAACTAAATTACTGTGTTTAATAGTATTTGACAGTGACTGAAACTAATTACAATTTATACTGTATTTTCAGCTGCTAATTTGCTGTTTGTCGAATCTCCTGTCGGGGTTGGATTTTCTTACACCAATACGTCCAGTGACATCAATGCACTTGGTGATTCTATAACTGGTAAATTCTTTGATCAGACTGTTACTTGCGCCTTTTAGTAGACATTTTTGTACCCTTCACAGTACAGAAGGTTAAACTAAATCACGCGAATTCTATGTTGTTGTTAGACTGTACAGCGTAAATGGGTTTTACAGACTTAATAATACTATGTTCTGAGAATGTACATGAAAGATAATCGATCGAGGTTGTTACCTACTGATTATATTGCTCCTGTTTAAACAGCAAAGGATTCTTATGCATTCCTTGTGAACTGGTTCAAAAGATTTCCGCAGTTCAAGTCCCACGAATTTTACATTACTGGAGAAAGTTATGCAGGTAAATTCTCTGTACTAATATCCTAGAAAATCAAATTTGCAGTCCATTTAGCTATACAGCTCAGTCATCTGTTGTTTCCGTTGTTATATATGTCAGGACATTATGTTCCGCAGCTTGCAGAGGTCATCTTTGACATGAACAAAATTGCTTCCAAGGCAAATCATATTAATCTGAAAGGGTTCCTGGTAAGTTTCCTAATCCTAGTAATCGGTTTGTAGTAGAAATATGTCAAACTAAAAATCCTGAACACGGCGTACTTTGCAGTCTAATTCCGTTATTTCAAACATACAACAAGAACATTACCCCAGTACCTTATAGAGTTAAAGAGCAGACAGTAGCTTGTTCCTGCGTTACCCGGCCATCATGAAATTGTGTTGAGAATCAGACTTAACAATATCAAAAGCACAAAAAGCTTAATGATTAATTAAAAGTTTTAGCACGATATGATTTGGATGAAGCAAGTTTCTGAAACTATGTGGTTGATATACTTTCAGATTGGGAATGCATTGTTGGATGACGATACAGATCAGACAGGGATGGTTGATTATGCATGGGACCATGCTGTAATATCGGACAAAGTCTACCAAGATATCAAATCCAACTGCAACTTCAAAAATTCCAATCTAAGCGTAGCATGCAACAACGCTCTAAACGAGTACTTTCTAGTATATAACATCATAGACATGTACAGCTTGTATGCACCTACCTGCGTTGAGAAGAGCAGCACCTCCACCCGCCAACTTTCTGCTATCAATGGCGCTGCTCCTCACTTGTTCTCCAAATTTGTAGGTCCCTTATGCTCTTTACGCACTCAATCATTAACGTAACTTCTTAGTAGCTTAGTAAACAAGTTTTTTTTTTTTCGGTATTTACAGGAACAGTGGCACAGGAAACCAGCAGGATATGATCCATGTGTAGAAAGTTACACACAAGAATATCTAAACAGACCGGATGTTCAAGCAGCACTTCATGCCAACGTCACAAAAATCCCGTATAATTGGACTCATTGCAGGTATCATATCTCTTAGATTAGTCAAGTTGAGATAATTAGTAAACTGAGTTCTTTTTCATAACGCTAATCATTGCATGATCTATGATACGCCGTAATTAACAGTGACATCATCTCAACGTGGGGGGATGCGCCACCTTCAATCCTTCCTGTTGTTAAGAAGCTTGTGAATGGAGGCTTACGGATTTGGGTTTTCAGGCAAGTTCTTCCTTCATATTCAGTATCTTGAATGTACATAACTTATCCTCATGGAAAACTAAAATGGCAAACAGATGATCTATAATAATGAAAATTACTCGGTTACCAGTTGGCTCTAGCGAGATTATCGTATCATGTACTCTGTATTTAGTTATACTCCATACATGTTAAAAACAATTGACAAGAAGTATATGTGCAGTGGCGATACGGATGGGAGAATCCCAGTGACATCAACAAGGATGACACTGAATAAACTTGGTCTGAAGACTGTTCAAGAGTGGACACCCTGGTACAGCAAGCAACAGGTATAGTTGGGTCTAGGCCCCTAATTGTGGGTAGCTGACTTATGGTTTTCGTATAGCGGTTTACAATATACAAACATTCTATTTACTCTATCTACATAAGCTCTTAAATTTATATTCCAAATCATGTTGAATGAGTTTGTTTCAACACTGAATGTGTAGGTGGGAGGATGGAGCATTGGCTATGACGGGCTGACATTTGTGACGGTCAGAGGCGCAGGTCACCAGGTTCCAACTTTTAAGCCTAAGGAAGCTCTTCTGTTGCTCAAGCACTTCTTAGCCAACAAAACCATGCCCCCTAAACCCTTCTAGTCGAGCAAAACAAACGCTGTTGTCAAGATGATAGAAAATTCCTAGTGTGATTATGAATTTTTGGACCGTCACATTTCCAATATGAGTCAGTAGCCTGAGAGACGGTCTTTGTGGTCTAATATAGTGAAGCATTTTTTTTACACTGATTTGGAGAAAGGAATAATTAGATGATCACTAATTGAATTATGTAACGGATTCTCTATTTTGTTCACCATCAAAACAACAAAAAAATGGATACGAACCTTTATTATGAATGATTTTCGAGTAGTCAACCAGAAAATTATGTGGAAGATTTGAACCTGATACTTCATCTGACCAACATGTACGAGTATGTGTATATAAGAACCTTTACTCCGAATAGAACTACTTATTACGTTATCAGAGTATAAAATCATTGATTGGGCATCAATCACAACCGTCAGACCATTCAACTGACTTCTCACCAGGATGCTGACCATCTTTCTCTTAGTAGTTATACTGTGACCGTGTCTGACAGGCATCAGAACCAGTACACCACCAGGGCATTTCTGGGGAGGTGCCGACTGTCAAAGTCTCAGTTTGTAGCCCGAAACCTGGTCTTATAAACACCAGCTCTAAAGGTTTTCCTTCGTTGTCCCACAATGCTTCACAAACTGAAGATGTCTCTTTACTGAAACTCCGTCACAATTGATTATATAATGTCATTAGCGCGTAGACCAGCAACACATGCAGGAGACTTTGTTTCCATCCGCCACTTCCTCAGTATTCTTTTAATGGATTTTCTGTTCCCTTGTATCAATTTCATCTTTTCCTTCTTACGGTTATGTTGAATTACAGCCTTCGCTTTAAGCCAATTCCTTGGAGTCCAGAATGTCCACTTAGGAACATTGGTCCTGTTCCGAGAGCTAATATTTCTATTCCCGATAACTTGTTTAACAATTACTCCTGTTGATCAGGGAACTCCTGATGCAGCTTATCAAGCTTTTCCAAATCAGCTGAGTAAAGATTGGCAATATTTGCTTCAATGCAAGGCCGTGAAACCCGCCCATTTCTCCGCAAGTCCTCCAAACATTTTGCAACTATATTCATAGGTATAAATGCATTAAAGGAGGAGAAAAAGAAGTTGACGCCAATGACTTCTCCGTAAAAGGTGTATAAGCGGGCCTCCCACAGCAAGCTTGGTAACCACGCAACTCGTCAAGAACAGTTCTTTGCAATCATAAGAGCAATCATGAACACTGAATACACCAGGTGAAGCCATAACTTCATGAGCACCCTCATAATCACGGCCTAACGCAATCACGCGTTTCCCAGGACAAAGCATGAACTGATCTGAATGCTGAACTAGTACAGATTTCTCCGAGTTGATTTCAACAGAATCATCAATGTAACGTATACGTGCACTTGACAAAGCTGTACTAGACTTGATCTTAACAGTAGCGATATTATAATGGAAATCGTAAACAGACAATTGTCCTTCATACAATTTACCATCAGATAAATACACCTCAATCTTAAGATCAGAAGGTATTGAAGGTACACCTAGAGCACCTCGCACGACAGTCGTAGCAAAGCCTTCTTGTTCATCATAGTCAATTACTGTCCCAGAGCCGATAAATAGCAAGTTCGGACCGGCATGAGTTACTATAGAGACAACACTAGAAGAAGCTTTGAGAACAGCACTCTTAACGTCTTCGTCCAGTCTGTCGTAATTCTTCACAACCTAAAATAAACTACCAAAACTTTCTGCCCATGCAGTTATTGATTTGCCTGACGCCACGTCCAGATCATCATTGTCATTGTAGATGTCAAGCAAGCTCACCCTCGGCTCTCCAGTCTCGGGCAATGGCAGCGAAACCGATTGCCGGCTAGAATGAACAGCGACTTAGTTGTAGGGCTTAAAGCCTCAACCAATACCCTTAAAGGTGATTTGATACTCATGGGTCGTTTATTAACATATGTGAATTTACAATTTGAGCAGGTAATTGGGTGGGTCGGGTCGGGCCAGGTCGGGCCGTGTTTCGTGTCGGCCGGCCGTGCCCGCCCGACCCAGGCACGGTTGGTGGGACTTCGTGCTGTGCCTGTTGTGACGATCCGTGCACATCGAACCCTTAGATTTTCTTATGCTAATGTAATTTAATTTCCCTTATCTATTTGTAGTAAATGCTTTCCAGATTAGG
>VHZZ01002766.1:53976-66647 GCA_009801015.1 Silene noctiflora | reverse complement strand
CTTAGTAAAGTTGAATTTCTTGGAAGCAAACTTGTAAAGGTTTGATCTTGGTTTAAAAATCGAGTCTTTATGAATAGGAATTTACTTGTGTGTTCTTGAATAGTTGGCTTAGATTGTTTAAGACACACCCTAGCATATCTTGGTTGGAATTGGCTCTAGTGCTCTTAATTTGGTTTCTCTTGTGGCTTAGCAAGTCAAAACCCTTTTAATGAAGGATTTACTAGTTTCCTTCGATTAGTAAGTTGTTATCTCTCATGTTATGTATTTGGTGAAGGAAAGGAAGGGAAAAGGAGTCCATGTTTGCTTATTGTGTTAGTCACTAGGGATAGTTACACCAAGTTCTTTCTCCATATTGATTTCTTGCCTCTGAAGTGTTTGTTGTTTTGCCTCTTAGAACAAGATCGTATCTTTAGTCATATTTCTCAAGTTTTTCATCATGAATATCTCTTTTTATGTCATCCTTTGTTGTTCCTTGTGATCACCCATTGTTTGTGATTAGTTTTCATATTATTAAGTCATAATTGTCATTAATTTCATAATTGGTAATTAGTTAAATTGATTAATACTTAAGAATCAAGTCTTTAGCTTAAACATCCTTCTCTTGGGTTCGACCATTTACTTCCGCTTTACTATTGTCTTGTTTAGAGTTAGTAGAGTCTAGTTAAGGTTATAAATTGTTCGTTTGGTAGTTTAATTCTAGTAATACGACACCTAGTTATTTCCCTACCAGTGTGCATAAATTTGTTTTTAGTAGATTAAAATATACGAGCAATTCGACTTTGGTGATCACGGAATTGTGGAGCATAATTATGCTCCGACAATAAATCTTGACACACGGGACGTAGTGATTTCCACGCAGTTATTGAAGAGATTCGTTTATTTATCGTAATTTCAATTCCGTTGTTTGGGCTTTTAGAAATAGAACATCTAATATTGTCGCTCATGAACTAGTTCATTTTTGTAAGGTCGGGTGCAGTTTGTTTTTCAATGATTTGGCTATTCCTAGTCGTATTGTTGATGTTGCAGCTGCTGATTTATATGAAAGCTTCTGATCCCGCTGTGGGTTTTTACTCAAAAAAAAAAAAAAAAAAAAAAAAAAAAAAAAAAAAATCTTGACACAAGTTTGTAATTGATTTGGCAAAAAATTACCAAGTTGCCCCCTTACTCGAACAAACATACCCAAATATGATATGAATTTCAGTTTGACCCGATTTTCTCTAATCTAACCCGATTAAATGCCCCCAAATTAACGTTTACCGTAATAAACAACTCGATTCGAATTGATTCGGTTCATATTCAATATAACCGTTTCTTTTGTTAGGTCTACTTAGAGCCGATCCGAATCCGAGCAAACCCAACCCGATAGAACCCGAGAATTTTGCAACCCGATAATGATCTGTACCAGACCAAACCAGATTTTGACCCGAACCAGACCAGAACAGAATTACAGAATTAGATAGTGATGTGTGTGGATAACCCAGTAATTCTGTTCACATGTGGCCCTGTCTAATTATCATCTAGTCTTTGAACTTGTATCCCGAGGAACTCTGGAAACTGGCAAGTGTTATGTGACATGTTCTTGGCTTCATAAACCATAAAAGTATAAAACTAATCATTAATGTTCCATGGAGCTCCAACTCCAATCCTTCAATCGTCATTTATCACCCCAAAGTACCCTCTTTACCCAATTTTCGTACTCCCTCCCATCCCGACCAAACTACCATTTTTCAAATTTCAGCGCATATTTGTGGGCCACGGGTAGTTCGGTATGGATGGGTGGAATTTTTATTTTATTTTTTCATTTGTTTTCTTATACTCCCTCCGTCCCGTCATTTGTTTTCCTTTTTCATTTTTGGGTGTCTCAATCATTTATTGTCCTTTCTATTTTAGGATTGCATTTGATGAGTAATTTGATCTTTCACCTTCAATKTAGTCCACTTGTCATSTTATAATTGGTTCCCTCCTCTTTCCTTGGTCTTTGTGCCAAAACCAAAGGACAACAAATGACCGGGACGGAGGGAGTAGTTTTCTTATGGTAGGGAACTTGTACGAGATGTTATCATGTGCTCATGTTCTACTATGTTTTAAGTTTGATTAACTGAGTAGTTACTGTTTGACATATTGTTATTTTCAAGAGGGTTACTCAAGTAAAATCTCACATGGTTTTACAGTAATACTTGTGTACAACCGTTGCGGCGTTGCTACACAAGAATTTGTATTGTATCAATAGATCATCAGTTGCTGATTGTGCTCTCTTTGTTAAGTATGGACTGTTTGGATAGATAATGAGGTGAACAATTATATGCATTTGTAATTGTTGGTTTGCGAGAAACATTATTGATGCTGCATCTTGTTAGTTGAAGACCTCCTTTGTTTTCCTATGCATTGCTTTGTTGAAGGAGCCTACTTAACTTCCTGCTGCTTAAGATTAGAATTTGGCATAGATAAAAGAAGATATTTAGCCAAACAAACCACACTATCAACCACAATGATACGGAGTATTACCTTAAGGCTCTTGCAAATTGCGGTTTAAGGGAATCTAATGTACGCAGTCTTACCCCCTGTATTAAGACTACTAACTAGGAGGGGAGTGACACATAATGAAAATTGCGTTGAGGATTGTATCAAATGACTACTAATTCACTATAGAAAAGCAATTGAGTTCTTTGGCTCCTTTTAAAAATGGAAAATAGCATAAGACTACTTGAGTGTGAGCTGACAAGAATTTTCCTTAGCTACATACACTGATCAAAGTTCCTTCTTTCGTTTTTATAAGTAAACTGATAAAATTTTGCTGGCCATTTAGGAAATATGCAGCATTCAAGTATCCATACATTGAGCAATTGGAGGCGTTTCTTCAAGTCAGGATCCTGCATTGGTGTTGCAAGGAATACATATTTCAAGAACCTGGTCTTAAAAAGGCGATTTTCCATTTCTAGCTCATATAATCTAAATAAGGAGCCGCTTGTACCTTCTGATTTACAGCTAGCTAGTGCTAAAGTGATCTACAGTGTTGCTCCTGCTGTTGGCCATAACCAGGTATATTGTTAATGACTTTTGTCCTTTTTTTTAAACTTCTTGAGTTACCTGTGTTTGTAAAACCACTCTGCTTATGCCTTTTGCTTTGTTGCCGATGTTGTATTGATTCTGAGGGTTTAATAAGTATGTCCGATGTTTAGTTTGGAGTGCTTATGGAAACACGGTATTTTGGAATTAAATATTTAGCTGAGGTTTGCTTTGCTTAAATGTCCAAGTATCTCTGATGTTTAGACTACCTCTATGAGTATGTCAAATGTGTAGGCTAACTTGCTTGAGGAGACACAGTTTTTCAGAATCAGATACTTAGGCCTTATGAAGTATGTCTGATGTTTAGACTGTCTGTTGAGTGTCCAGTCGGCACCTTCTACTTTGGGTTTCTGAGAGCTTTGCCTTCTTGAGCACAGTCAATTAACGTGACAAATCCAAACGGGGCATATATAAGCTTAAAAAATGAATAAACCTTTTTGAATAATGATTGGATTTGAGGCCGTAGAGTGTGAACCAATTCTCAAATATTATCCTTGTTTGAGTGTGAACCATGAATCTATGATAAAGGATCCTTTATGTCACTCTTATAATATTGTTATTGTTGTACAGGAGTCTCATCCAGAGTCTAATCTTCGAGTTCCAGCAATTGCAGATGCTCTTGAACAGATGAAGCTCACGCCAAAGGTACTGTCTGGTTAGGTTTTTATGTTGCAAGTATGCATTTATAGCCTGATCCTGCAACGACTGTATTTTGAGGCGGTATCAGCCGGATTTATACGAATGACCTAGATCAGGCCGAGGCAGCCGATTCCGGATTCAAGACTCAAACCGAGATTTAGTGACATGTTCTAAACCGTATTTTTATGCTTAAAGCTTATTACAGTTTGTGGGAATTCAGACTAGTTCTGCACCATTTCTTTTTTGTTGCCTTGGTGCTTCCCTCTTCTCTTGATTGCCTTCAATATCCTTTCTTCATCTCTTCTGTAATGGAAATGCCGACTATTGAATTTCTATTCTATCTTGTTCTGTAACTTCTCTATCTTCCAATATTATTGTCTTTCCTGTTTTTTTGTTTTGCCTGATTTTGTTGCTTAATTTTGACCAATTTTATTGCAGTATCGTTCTTCAGAGATCATTGAACTCAAAAATTTTAAGCCTGCTTCAACTGAAGATGTTATCAGTGTCCATGAAAGCGCCTATGTATTAGGCCTTGAGAAGGCAAGTATATTAACGAGTTGCTCTCGGTTTTACTTGTGCTTCTTTTCATTGCATTATAGAACAGCAATAAAGGCCTTTTCACTAATGTGTTTGGATAGCAAAATTGGAGGGAAAGGGAGGGGAGGAGGAAGGAGGGAAGAGAAAGGGAGGTAAGGGAAGGGGAGGGTAAATGGGATGTGGGTGTTTGGATACAATTTCCTTCCAAATCTTGCCTCTTGTGGAGAGATTATAATTTGCCTTGGAGGGAAAATGGATCCCTCCAAATCTCTCCTCCTCAATTTCCCTTCACCCTTATTTGCTATCCAAACAAAGGATTTTAAATCCCCTACTCTCCCTCCCTTTCTTTTCCCTCCAATTCCATCAATCCAAACACACCCTAAAAGTGAAGGGAAAAGAAGGGGAAGAAGAAGGAGGGAAGAGAAAGGGAGGTAAGGGAAGGGGAGGGCAAATGGGGTGTGGGTGTTTGGATACAATTCCTTCCAAATCTTGCCTCTTGTGGAGAGATTATAATTTGCCTTGGAGGAGGGAAAATGGTTCCCTCCAAATATCTCCCCCTCAATTTTCCTCCATCCTTATTTGCTATCCAAACAAGAGATTTTTAATCCCCCATTTTCCCTCCCTTTCTTTTCCCTCCAAATCTCTCAATCCAAACACACCTAAAGGTTCAAATTTAAAGACTAAGCTTTGGTGCTTCTTAAATTTTAATTTGGTTTCCCATGCTTATAGGCTATGGGGAAGGCATCAGAACAAGGGCTTATTTTCATTGAGGGCTCTGGACCCACATATGCTACTTCCTCTGTAAGACATCTCAAGCTTCTCTATGACTTATTCTTCTGCTATCTGCATTTTCCGCCATTTACTTGTGTCGGCATGGTTTTCAAGTTTGTTACCTCACTAAATTTGCCAGTTGGTCTACCAGAAATTTTTGAATTATTTCGAAGAATTGGGAAAACTCTTTGAATTGGCTGCCATTTACATTTACTATTTCCTTCATAATGTAACTGTGCTTCACATAAACTTACCATTTCAATGTTCTTTAGCATGTTGTCATGTGGTGTACGTTTCATTTTCTGCCCAAGATTATTCACCTCAATTTTTTTAATTGATTGCAACTTCTCTAAACTCGAATCATCTCACTACTATGCAGACTTTTCAGGACTCATTGTTAGCCGCTGGAGCAGGACTGGCGGTTGTCGATTCAGTGGTAAGGTCCAGCTTTTCTTTATTGGGTTTCTGTCTAATTTTAAGTTTTGTCAGATAACCTACTGTTATATAGTGAGAAAAATGTCGGTCGAAGTAGATATCCCTGTGACTATCAAAGTCGAATGGAAAAAATATAAATTGGATGGAGTATTATTTTGGTTGGGACTTGGGAAGGCACACTCTCGGAAAATGAGAACATGAAGCCTTTGTACGAATTTCTTTCCTTGAGGCTGCTTCAAAACCATTGTGTATGTATGGCAAGAGCTTATTCTTTCTATAAGTCTATAATAACTTCGATTTCTTCATTTGTTGTGGTTATCAGTCGATAATCTGGTGTGCTTCTGAGTTCTGACTAAATTTCATCAGGGCATTTTAGGTGGCTGCATCTAGATACTCTGCTGAGCCTCCTGCTGGGTTTGCATTGATAAGGCCCCCCGGACACCATGCAATTCCAAAGGGGCCTATGGGCTTTTGTGTTTTCGGAAACATTGCCATTGCAGCACGTTATGCTCAACGCGTACATGGATTAAAGCGTGTTTTCATCATTGATTTTGATGTACACCATGGTAATGGCACGCATGATGCATTCTATGAGGACCCAGATATTTTTTTCCTCTCAACTCATCAGGTAGTTCTATATTTTCTTTTGCGTTTTGCCTATATTGAAATTACATCCAACTCATTCGAGTTTCATATGCGAGTCTCATAAATTGATAAACGAGAAGAGAGCTACTTTTTAAACTAATGAAATTCTATTGCGAGTTGATTTTAAGATGAAACGTTATTAGGCTTCTAAAGCGAGTAGTGGACCGTCTCTCCTCCTATGAGTGTAGCCCAGACCCTTTTAGGGATTTAATATATCAACATGATGACACGAATGATCCCCAAGGCTCCCTCCAATGTATCCCGAGCTTAGTTAGCAGCCTTTCAGATTGTATACTTCAGGGTACTTACTTTCTCTCCTAATATAGGATGGGAGCTACCCAGGTACTGGTAAAATTAACGAGGTTGGTCGAGGCCAGGGTGAAGGTGCATCATTAAATTTACCACTACCAGGAGGATCTGGAGATTTTGCTATGAGGACTGTGTTTGATGAGGTTATATTGCCATGCGTTCAAAACTTTAAGCCTGACATAATCCTTGTATCCGCTGGGTGAGTTGCAATCTACTTTGATTTTACTATGGTCGACGGAGTACATCTAATCAAACAAGTAATATTCTAGTGTCAGTTCTTAAGTTGATGAGCCAGAGTTAATGAGATGTTTCATGTTTGGTTCAGGGAGTCGCTGAAATAGAACTTAATAGATACTGGAGGGATTGCAGATCTGAACACTTCAAGTGAATCTCTATCTTAATAATTCATGCCCTAACTCCTTCAAACAAAAGCCGTAAAAGTTGTTTTCGTTGTTTATACAACTAGACTTGGCAAAACTTAACTCAGAACGAAGGGCCAAAATAACTAGTTTGAAAATGACCTAGTCCGTCACCATTAACTTCAAACCCACATGGCCCTGAACTTACCAGTTACCATACGTGAAATGACCGGACACAATGCAGTCAAAATAACCGGACACAATGCAGTCAAAATAACCCAAGCCTAGTTGTACACTGATAATGATGGATTAGATCTTATTCCACCTTTTTTCTGATGAACTAGGAGTTTAGGACCCTTTCATGATGTGTCGAATGTAATTCTTTCAATTTGATGTGTTCACAGCTATGACGGGCACGTCCTAGATCCTCTAGCAAGTCTCCAGTTTACAACAGGAACTTACTACATGCTAGCTGCAAGTATTAAACAACTTGCCAAAGAAGTATGTGGAGGCCGCTGTGTATTCTTCTTGGAAGGAGGATACAATCTCAAGTCTCTTTCATACTCGGTAGCTGACTCATTCCGAGCTTTCCTTGGGGAGGCCAGCCTTGCATCTGAATTCGACAATCCAGCCATTTTGTATGAAGAACCTTCCACCAGAATCAAAGAAGCCATTCAAAAGGTGAAGGCTATTCATTCCTTGTAATCAACCATTTGTCAAAATCAACTTTTAACCGCAAGTCCCTTGTAAAGCCGTCATACTCGCATCAAACTTATCTTACAATTATCTTGTGTATAGTTGAAATTAGAAACTATCCATTATAGGTTACTTGGTTGTATATTTACGGAATCAAACACCCTGAGATGTACGATGTGTATGTTACCATAATACCATCATGTTTGTACATACTTTTTTCGGTTACTTAACTATCGGATTGTAAAACTGTAAACGATCCAAATCAAAATTTGTTTCTCGGTATTGAGTAGCAAAATATGTTGGCACCACCTGGTGGTAAATTTGAGATGAATCGGAAAATTCACGATTTTTTTTGGAGGCCAAAATAAAGTAAATGTAAATGTAACTGTAACTGTAAGTGAAGATGACACGTGGTCGGTTAGTCATGCTTCATCTTTAAATTCGGAGTTTCTGACATTATGGATCTTCAATTATATCATGGTACGATGACAGGGGACTGAGGTGTTTGGAAATGGCTTTACATGGCCACACTATTAAAGGGGCCTAACTATCAAATTGCTAAAAAAAATTAGAGAGCTTTCAACAAATTGGTCAAAAAAATTTGTAAAATTAAGTGATATTTAGACCAAAATCTATATAAATAATAATATAAAAAGAACTTTGATAATGAACAATAGTATTGTTTATTTTATAATATACACATACAAATATACAATATTTTGACTCTTACAATATTCTCGACTCAAATTTATTTTGACTTGAAATTACATTTATGACTTATTTGGGTTAATTAGGTCGAATTCGGGTCGGGTCATATTCCGGTTTACTAGAACTCGGATAAGGTCGAGTCGTGTCGGATCATTTCTAACTTTGGTCATTTTCGAGTCTATTATTATAAGTTTATTAGAGGCAATAGTTAGTTTACAATGATAAACATTTTTGTCGGCTCATATTGGTTAATATCAATTCGCATTGCGGGTTACTCTTGGCTCCTCAGTTCGGATGTCGTGTCAACTCGGGTCTTGTCTTTTGAGCCGGGCAAATTATTCTGATACTCACTTGACCGAAGGATTTAATCAAACTGACGTGACACCTGAACTGAGGATCCCATAATGACTCATTACCGGAATTGATCTGAACCAATATGACCCGAAACGAATGTTTATTAATGTAAACCAACTATTGCCCTTAATAAACTTGATAATAATAGACCCGAAAAATGGCCCAAATCCTAAACGGTTCGACCTGACCCGATATATATTATTTATCATTAATACACTAAGAAAAGATATTTAATATTATTTATTTATTTTGGCTTAAATATCACTTAATCAACTTTTGTTTTACCAATTTGTCCAATATGCTATATTTTTTTTTTTTACCAATTTTTCCAACATGTTACTTTTTTTTATCAATTTGTCTAACGGTCTCTACTTTTTTTTACCAATTTGGTAGTTTGGCCCTATAAAAGACATGCTTTCTTTTTTGACGACAAAGGGCAGATTAATTTGATAAGTTTAAGCAGTGACGGATTTAAAATTTACCCGTCTTGGGGACGCAGTTTTAAACATTCAATAATTCACACTAATCTGAGCAAAATTTAAAATATTTTCGAAAAAAATGTCATTAAATCTCAATCTTGAACTTTTTTTTCAACAAATAATGGGTGTTCGTACATTGTCAAATGTCAACCCTCCCCTGAGTTTAAGTATAGTTGTTCGGAAATGGAAGTTGTAGGATTCTATCAGTCACGAATCCATGGTATTAAATAGGATATTTTGTTTAGCAAATTAAATGATTAATAATAGGATGAATTTACGAAATATGTTAGCTTTGTTATGATTAAATGAGGTCCATGAAATGGAATGACCACGATATTGTATATTTGTATGTGTTAATGAGGAAGAAAAGTAAGAATCCAAAGGCAGTGTGACTGTGTGATGGAGTCAAATCTGAGCAACTTTCTTGTTTTAGTTTGAAATTGCCATCTGTTGTTATTCAATATTCATGGTACGTACATCTGTTATAGTTAGTTGTTGATAATTTGATACTATGCCTTCAGTGACTTGCTTACTTGACTGAGTAAAGACAAAGAGATAAGAAAGCACTATGCTTTTTTAAGTCTCGTCATAATTTTGAACGTTTTTTGTAGTCACACTATTAGGATTTCTGAATTTTTGATAGCGAGATAAATGTAAGTGTTAGCTTTTTTAGGATTATTATGACCCATTATAAATTATAACGGTTAAAATCTTATTAATTTATGATAAAAAGTAATTATCCAGAAACTTATATATCAGATAATAGTTATAATTTATCGTAAAATGGTCATATTTTTCGTTACAAGTTTGTGACGCATTACAAATAAGAATTTGTGATTAACTACAGCATTAGGTTTTTGTTATAGAGGATCCCTAAGGGTATTATACATTTAGCTTTGAACGTAATATGATTTATTATCCTGCAATTTGCATATACTTTTCATAATTTATACGTGCAACCTAAGAATGAAGAATTTCATATTAAAATACCAATGCATATAGTTTTGCAAGTTTTATTATGAGTGCATTTTAAGTGAGGAACAACGTAAATTTAAACTCTCTTTTGGTTATACTTTTCTATGGTTGAATATTTAAAATCGAAGGGCTTAATAATGTACACGGCACCTAAGGAGTAATTGCTTGGACCATGCCTAAACAAGGTCATGGAGGGGGTCATGACCTTGTTGGGTCATGTTAATCCATAATTAAGCACCACATTAGCATGACCTTGAAGTAGAAAATGTCAATTAGGGGTCAATTGGTGACCTTGAAGTAGAAGAGCTCAATTGGAGGTCAATTTGGTAACCTAGTAGGTGTCACCTTCTAATTGCTTGGACACAAATAATAAGGACAAAAAAGTAAACAAAAAATTGGGTGGTGACTTTCTGATTGGGATAGTCATGGTTCAAGGTAAACTAAATGGGATTAAGGACTAAAATGTCGACGACCTTCTGCTTGGAGATATATAGTCTTAAAACAGTAAGATTGTTAAATCTGAACATTGCAATCTTTATTTAATAAGCTCATAAAATGATTACTAGCAACTAGATCAGAAATTGCAACCATTTCATGCATTTTGCTGGTCTCAATCATAAAAACAAATGACCATATCCTATATTTAAATGGGTGGAAAATGTGTAGCATGACAATAATGTGTATAATACATGGGAGTAATAAATAGAAAGTAGATATCTATTACTTTGTTTAATTTGTATTTCATATATAACTCTAACTTTTGTATTTTAAAGAAAGCAATAAAATAGAAATTAATTAAATTATCAATACTTGTACTTTTGTTCATATATCCATATATTTATGTTCATTTTTAAAGCGCATTTAAGGGGTTGTTTAATTCGCCATGGGAAGATGAAGTTTCTAGGAAATTAAATTTGTGTGAATTACAAAAATGTTGTTTAGTTGTCATATGGGCAATGAATTTATGTGGGAAGTTGCACTTACCAAAATGAGGGACTAGGTAAGCAACTTCCTACATTATGAAGGAATTAGAGTTCGTTGAGGATTCTAATTCCTATGCAATGGACAACAAACAACATCACATTAATCAATTCATGGGAAGTTCTCAGAACTTCCCTATGATTTAAGAGGACAATTAAACAACCCCTATAAATAAATACAAAAACTAGTATTCACATGCTTACTTTAATTGATAAATAACAATCTTATACACATTTTGTCTCAGTGAATAATTTACATATGCTTTATGATAAGACGAGTTTTATATATGATAAGACGGTCAATTAAATGTTTTTAGAGGAGCTAATGCAGTTCTTTATGCGGCATAGTGTGTATTCCTGGTTAGTACTTGTTTCGTGCTTATAATACATAATTGTACTGAATTATCCTGAGTATGGAAAGTTAAGGTAGAAACCGAGGTTGGAGAGTGAAAGTTTGATGAAGTTGGAGACCCGAGTTGAAAGCTAGAGTCTTGTTTTTACAAGAAGAAGAAGCAAGTGGAGTAGGATATTAGCGTAGCAAGCTAAGCAAGTGGCACATGAGGGCAGCCAGGCAACCCATGCGAGCCGCCAGAGGAGTCTAGAATACCATTAAGAAGCAACTCGGTTGCCAGGCTGGGGTGGCTAGCCGCCTGACGAGTCGCCCGTCATAGGTCGCGGGTCGCCATGTACTAAAGACGAGATTACCTTTTTTTGTTACCTTGTTTTAGGAAGTTATTATACATAAGACTTATTATTATTATTATTATTTTCTATCTTTATCATCACTACCATTAGAAAATACTCAAGAATCCTAATTCATCTTTTGCTTAGAAAATTATGAGGAACTAATTCTCCTTTTCTTGGATCAACAATTGAAGCTATTGACTAATTAATTGTGAGATTGTTCTTTCTCTCTTTATTTCTCGAGTATTGTTTATGTCTCTTGCTCTTAATATATGATTATTGTTTCTCTTGCTAATCTGAGCAATTAGTAATTGTTTTCATTAATCTATTGCATGTTTAAATATTGAATCCGTAATTGTTCAATTAATCTAGACTGAAGTAGCAAACTTTACCCTAATAATTTGTATGCGTTTCATCGTTATTAGGACGAAGTAGAGACTAAATATACAATTCGAATAGTTAACCGCGCGTGTTAAAGATCGTTATCTTTATTGCTTCCTTGGATTGTTAACGTTGTTGTTGGTTTAAATCTAGACGCGTGGATTATTGTTCAATAATTAGGGTCTTATAATATCGCGTTTCGAGTTAGTTGACTAAACTTAAGAGGAAGAAGGAAACCTGTATTCCCACAATAGAGTACTTGAGAGTAATTGGATTAAAGCGACAATCGAAGACCAATTGATTTGTTGATAGTGGATGTTTGTTGACCCAAGACCTTTTAATCGTCTAAATCAATCTATCTTTATTGCTTTGCCTTATTAGTCATTATTTATATTCAATCACAAAATCCCCTCATCTTTAGTTTCTTGTGCTCTATATTATTACACATTTATTTACATAGCCTTCCCTGCGGATTCGACACCCGACTTACCTCTACTATGTAGTTTAAGGTAGTAGGACTTTATTATTTATCTTTAGGAGCATACGACCTCCGCTCACTGATAAGTAATATTTCGGTCGTATTTTACCTCGCGTTTATACCTTATTCCGACTCGATTTTGCGTGCTTAATCGATTAAAAAGCTCATTTAATTA
>VHZZ01002766.1:8658-22838 GCA_009801015.1 Silene noctiflora | reverse complement strand
AATATAAATTTTAGGTACCTTTGGGCAAAAAAAAAAAAAGTTAGGTACCTTGGTGCCAATGAGGGTAAATGTTAGGTACTCCCTGACAAAAAACCATAATATCAACTGTGTTGCTTCGTCTGATGGTCAACAAGGTTCGAACACTTCAACCTCGTAAATTTTATACTTATGTAATTTATTTTTGCATTTGTAGGATTTGTAAAGGCATACTCTAAGATTTCTTCTTATATGTGGAATCTTGGGTTGTGATTCTTAGTTTGGCTTAGTTTAATGACGTAGAATAAACTTATTGCTATTTTGCACGGTGGACATTTATTGATACAAGTCTTGTAATATCAAATAGACTCTTAGAGTGCTAGTTAATTAAAATGATTTCCTCCCCTTAGGATAGATTAACCATCTCAGCCAAAACCTTAAGGTGATGGTTGAGGCCTAACTATTATATTTATTATTCGTATTATTTTAAGCTTGTTAAAGGTTTGCTTTCGAATTTCGATAATCGTATTACTTACTTTTATAACTTTCATGTGTCGGTCGTTGACGACTGTGACTAGAATTACCGACACACAATCCCGAGACTTAAGAAGCATGCTAGTAGGCGATCCATCGCTAACATCAAACCTTTATTACTTGCATAATAGTTGCATTATTGTCTTGATGTGGGTGAGTGCGCACCACAAAACAACAACAAAACTGTAACCTGACAAGTCATTTCTTTAACTAATTTACCTAAAACTTTTAGCCAAAAATAAGACTTTTACCAATTGAAAAAGATCCTTAATTGCCATTACTTTTTATCTTTGATGTAATGATAAATCTGAATATTAGCTAATCATAAATGGACTTATGTAATGACAAATCTAAAATACAATCTCTTAAAAATTAAGTGACGATCTCCAAAAAATTCATATGATTCAAAATGATTTGTTTATATCACTTGGAGCAACATAATCTTCACATAATCTTCATTAAAAAGCCCATCCAAATATATTACCAATTGGATCCGATTCAGTCCAGCTACTCATTCTCGTCACAATCTCACATCTACTAGATTTACACGTAACTACGACTATTATCCACCCTTATTTCTGGGAGTCTCCTGTCAATACGATATTATCCATTTTAAGTTTAAAACGGATCTAAATGCATGTTATTTGTATATATAAGAATGTATAGAGAAAAGAAATACAGTATATTTTTATTTTATAAACAAGTGTTGTGAAACTTGACTCGTTTTAAACTTAAAAGACGGATAATGCCGTACGAGAATTGTACATTTATAAATAATATAGTCTATAAATAGTCGGTAAGAAAGCGCAAATAAATTCACTTACAAAAGCGTCCAAAGTGCATGTGGAAAAAAATGACATAAAACGATATGAACAAACTTAATTGACACTATTTTCTGACTCGTTGATACTATCTATGGAGTAATTCTTATTAATCATCTTTTCTTATCCATATACTCTGTATCGTTCCAATTTTATCAGACGTCCCCCAAGGGATTTCTTATACATATTTCTAGTTTTCTTTTTTTTTGGAATTCATCTAAACTTCATCAAATGGCATCATCATTAGTGAAATCAAGAGGTTTAATTTCTAGATTAAGATCAAAATTGGGAGCAATTAGTTTATTTCATCAAAATATTTATTGCACGAGCTCTTCAAAATCAAATACCCACAACGTTTATTCATCTCTAATTCCAAGGAACCCGGTTTTTGTTTTGGATAATTTACCGACCATTTTTGTTTCTCGGCGATTTGAATCCACAAAAGCCCAGAATCAGATGTTAGATATTGCTTATGATGAAGACGATCAGGTCAGTTTTTCGTATTTTGGTTTGTTTTAGATATGGCAAGGGTTTGAACCCGGGTTATGGGTACCACAGGGGGACAGTCCCCGTGACTTTATCAGCTAAGTTAAGCTAGCTGAATTTTAGTTGCCGGTTGTATTGCATGTTACAATTGTTACAGGAATTATAATATTTCTAGGATTTAAAATATTTGATCATGGTTTCTCCACGTTTAAATCGTTAATTTTTATGGTACGTTAAATTGTTTCATTATATAGTTTTAAGTAATGGAATTGTTAGTACAAAAGTATTAGGTTAGTAAATGTCAACTGGCTTAGCTGTTAAAGTCGGGTAGTAAATTAGTAATTGGTTGAAAATCGTGTTTGCTTCTATATTTCTATGTTTCTCCCTTTATGCGAAATTTTAAAATAAAAATATTCAACTATCTTAGTCGTTAAACCTGATAGGTATCAATGATCATATAGTATGAGAGATATTGTAAACAATAGTGACGAATGTTTTAGAAAAGTGAGGGTCACATAATTAATATATACTCCGGGTATTTTAATCAAACATAAATAAATGATTGATTGGGAGTTGGGACGGGTCAGGATATGCGATAGTATATCTTAATTTTGTGTTACTAATATAGGGAAAAGGGCGCAAGGTTGTGTACACCCGACGATTTGCAAAAGTCATCGAGACACTCAAATAATGTTGTACTTGTTTGTTGCGTCTAACAACTCCTGTCAAAGCAGGCCCTGGATTTTCCTGGTGGTAAAGTTGGAATTACCTCTAAAATGAGGTTTATTTCCGAAACAAATGGCAGCAGGGTTCAATGCTATAGGGTCCTTGATGATGATGCTCACCTTTTGGAAGAGCCTTTCCACAAGGTTATTTACATTCCCATTTACTGGAATAATTCCGGATTAATCAATTTAATCCTATTATTATTACTGTTTAAATAATGTCAGAGCTTCGACTTGGTACTCATTTTTTGCGTTACTATATATTCCATATATTAGGTTAGTGCGGAACTTGCTGTGAAAATGTATGAGAAGATGCTAACATTACAAGTTATGGATACCTTGTTCTATGAGGCTCAAAGACAAGGGAGAATTTCATTTTATCTTACCACAATTGGAGAAGAAGCCATCAATATCGCGTCCGCTGCAGCACTTAGTTCAGATGATTTGATATTCCCTCAGGTAGCCTGCAGTTTTCTTGGGTTTATCTTCATTGCATTGTGAAAGCTGCTTAAAAATGATTTGAAATAGGTAAATTGCAATATTTATCTCGTCTAAGTTAGGATGAATGATACAGTATAGGGAGCCTGGAGTTCTGTTATGGCGCGGTTTCACCCTGCAAGACTTTGCAAACCAGTGCTTTGGCAATAAAGATGATAATGGAAAAGGCAGGCAGATGCCAATACACTATGGGTCTAACAAGCTCAATTACATCACGGTATCCTCAACTGTCGCGTACGTTCCGTGGTTTTTCCAACTAATTTTTGGACTTCAATTGTTCCTTTGTTCCTTTGTTCCTTAGAGAGAAGAATGTCGATAATCACGTATCAAAGTGAAGAAAAAAAACATGAATTTGTACTTACTTTATCTCTTTCTTTTCAGTACACAACTTCCTCATGCAGTTGGCGCTGCATATTCTTTGAAAATGGACAGCAAAGATGCTTGTACTATCACTTACTTTGGAGATGGTGGTACCAGCACTGTAAGTAACATCTCATGTAACAATTAATCTTTTAATAGACGGTCTCATATACCCATTACCCCTCTAGAAACCAAATTCTAGAAATAATTAGTAATTACACTATAATGCGGGTAAGTCGCATAATAATTTATCATAAGCACATCGTATGATAATCTTATCATAAGGCCGTCCCATGATCATTATTTTTACGTTTTTATTATGTCAGGGAGATTTCCATGCTGCATTAAACTTTGCTGCAGTCTTGGAGGCACCAGTCATATTTTTCTGCAGAAATAATGGTTGGGCCATCAGCACACCAATTTCTGACCAGCTAAGAAGTATAAATCCAGTCTCTTTTTTCCCCTCAAGATCTACTCCTATTTTTGAGCTCTCTTCACAAGAGGTATCTCTGAAAACATGCAATTGAAGCGACATTACTTTTTCAGGTGACGGAATAGTTGTTCGAGGGCAAGCTTATGGCATCCGAAGCATCCGAGTTGATGGCAATGATGCTCTTGCTATTTACAATGCAGTTCATGAAGCCAGGACAATGGCAGTAACGGAGAAAAGACCAGTCTTGATTGAGGTGGGTACAGTCCAGTTAACTGTTTTTTTTTTTTCCAGTTCTCCAATGTAGGWTGTCAATGGATCCTTGACTTTATTCAGATCACTTGAACATATAGTTACAGGTCGGAGTTGGATCTTATGTTCTTAAATTTTGGCCTCTACGGATCTAGGTAGAATTTGAATCGATTGGMATGGGACAATCCGAATCAAATCCCACCGATTTGCAGAAACAAGCAAATTTTTACAAATCCAAATTGGATCCGTTAGACCCTAGACCGACAATCTGCATCTGGTCTGGGACTTCAGATATTACAGGCCTAAATCTGGTTGTATGCGAAACCAAGAGAATCGATCCATTGTCATCCTATATTCCTACTTCATGGTATAGTGTATTGGTCAAGTTGATCACTAAGATAGTCAGTTGTCTCTGTGTAGGCACTAACGTATAGAGCAGGTCACCACTCTACTTCAGATGATTCTACAAAATATCGGTCTCTTGAGGAAATTGAGTGGTGGAAAAGGACACGAGACCCTGTGACAAGATTTAGAAGATGGATYGTCAGGAATGAGTGGTGGAATGACAAAAAAGAATCAGAACTGCAAAGCAACATCAGGAAGCAGGTAATGCGAACCATGAAAAAGTCGTTGTAGACTCATACTATGGCTAACTTAACTCAATCTAAGAACTCCTTCATTATAGGATAAAAGTTGAGCTTATGAACTCTGTGACTAATTTTAACCTATACACTGTCAAATCAATTTAGCCAAAATGTTGTTATTCTGCAGGTATTGAATGCAATTCAAGTTGCAGAAAAACTCGAGAAGCCGCCAGTGGCAGATCTTTTCAGTGACGTCTATGATGTTCAGTCACCAAATCTCAAGGAGCAGGAAAGATGTTTAAGGGAGACCATAACAGCACACAGGAAAGAGTACCCACAAAATGTACCTGTGTAAACTGTAGTCAAAATCTTCAGCACATAGGGATATTTAGTATTGCCTAATGTACATGAAATTATATCAGAATGCATATAGGTTTATGAAATCATTAAGGAGGTAAAGTCTATTTTTAAAGCCCAAGTTCAATCCCCATCCGCGTCAAATATTATTCACATGGCAACTGTACACCACAAAATTATGAGAAATTATACAGTACGACTGTTTTTTCGTTTAAGACCTTACAAGTAACTATTTATACTTGAAAAGTAACTTAAAAATAATGTATTTTGCTTATGAACCTAAGAATTTTTCAAGTGCAACATAATTACTTTTGTGGTATTATACAAAAAAACAATATTTGTACTTAAAATGCATCTTTATCTGAATATAAAGCTAACAAAGACCGAAATCTGATTCGATAAACTTTAAAAATTGGTTGGGAAGATTGGATTCAAGAAGAATCAGATAACAGATACTCCCTCCGTCCCGATCCCCGATCATTTGTTTATTGGGACGGAGGGAGTACTACCTAATTAGTCTCAACCTAACGTAAACCAAAACCAACTCAGAAGAACCATGACCGGTGTTGGCGGTGTAACGACTTGAGCTCACCGATGGACCAACATTGAATTGCTTATATAAGTTTAACTTGACATTTAATTAAGTGATATTAACTTGTTAACAGAATAAACAGACTAAAATGTCCTAAACATGAGATTATATTGCTCCAGATCTATTAATGATAAAACTTAATCAACTCGACCTGTAGCAAGAATTGACCCTAATCGAGCTGAGGAGTAATAATAACCCGACAAAACCAAAACCCGATTTAAATTGAATCTAACCAATCCAAGCGATCGGATTGATAACTCTACTTTTACTCAACTAGAGAATAAAAGTTATTGACACTTGTGCTTCACTTTTATTTACATCACAGATTTACAGTCAACTATCATGCAATCCAGGGCAAAGTTTGATGGACATAATTTTCTCTCAATTTTTTTACAAGAATTAATTTCCTAAAAACCTGTAGTATTAGGATATATTGCCTATAAATAGTGTTTCTTTTTAATGTAAGCTTAAACTGTGGACATTACAGATTTGCTGCTATATTGATGGACAACCAGAGAAAGCTAAATGTAACTCATTTCTAAACATTGTTACTCATTTTTACCTGAATTCCATAAAGACTACAAAAGTGTTTTTACCCTTTTACCTTTTTCCCTTTTCCCCCAGTTTTATAGCTCTCGCAAGCAGCAAAAATAAGCTGCAAACAGAATAACCATTTTCCAACACTAGTACGGTGCTGTGTTGTGTTGTGTCGTGTCGTTTTGTCGGTCAGAAGCGGTGATAATGTGGATGTGTTCTGTTGGAAGAACATTTTTAACACCATCATTATAATTCAGAGTTGTCATTGAACACATTTTTGCTTGAAAAATAAATTTACGCAAAAAATGTCAAATACATCAAACACGCAATTGGGAGTTAGCCCCATAGTTTGTTATGCACCCTCAATGATAACAACCCTTGGGGTGTGGCAAGGGGATAATCCATTAGATTATTCTTTACCTCTATTTATCGTGCAGTTAACGCTGGTGGTAATTATTACTCGTACCCTTGTCTTCCTTCTCAAACCACTTCGCCAACCTCGTGTCATCGCTGAGATTCTTGTAAGTATTACTCCGTATGTTGTAGTCGATTTCCTTCTGTGAAGACTAAAAACATATGTATACATGGTACAATGTCAAATATTGAACAAGTATATCAAAACAATATCTTGAAAAATATTACTCCCTTCATCCCATTTCCCAATCATTTATTTACCTTTTAGAGTAAAATACTCATGACAAATGATATAAAAGGTAAACAATGATGGAGACGGAGGGAGTATATGATCACTACCAATTACTCTAATTAAAATGGCGTGAGTGTATATCAATGTACCTTAACACATGATTCCGGAATCTTGAATCCTTTATTTGCTTGCTTCTTATGCTGCTAGGGTGGTGTGATACTCGGACCATCGTTACTAGGAAGAAGTGAAAAATTCGCCAAAGTGATATTTCCTCTGAGAAGTGTAATGATACTAGAGACAATGGCCAACATTGGTCTCCTCTATTTCATGTTCTTAGTCGGGGTAGAGATGGATATAGCCGTGATCAAGCGCACCGGAAGGAAGGCAATAAGCATCGCTCTTGGGGGAATGATTTTGCCTTTTGTAATCGGATGCACGTTCTCTCTAGTCATACAAAGCGGCGAACAAGATGGAATACACCAAGGAACTTTCGTCCTTTTCCTAGGCGTTGCCCTTGCTGTCACGGCATTCCCTGTGCTAGCTCGGATCCTGGCCGAGCTCAAACTCATCAACACTGAGATGGGTCGTATTGCCATGTCAGCAGCTCTAGTCAATGATATTTGTGCTTGGATTCTCTTAGCTTTAGCCATTGCCCTTGCAGAAACTGAGTCCTCTTCCTTGACCTCGCTTTGGGTCATCCTGGCAAGTGCCGGGTTTGTTGCCGTTTGTATCTTCGTAGTTCGACCTGCAATATTGTGGATGATCCGACGGACCCCAGAGGGGGAGCCCTTTAGTGACTTCTACATATGCCTTATATTGACAGGGGTCATGATCTCAGGGTTCGTTACTGATGCTATTGGGACTCATTCTGTATTTGGGGCCTTTGTGTTTGGTCTCATCATCCCAAATGGACCTTTAGGAGTTACCCTTATAGAAAAACTCGAGGACTTTGTGTCGGGTTTACTTCTTCCACTGTTCTTTGCAATCAGTGGGCTTAAGACTGATCTCCGTAAAGTCGACGATGCCCAAACCTGGGTGTTTCTTATAGGAATCATAACGTTGGCTTGTGCTGGTAAGGTTGCTGGAACTGTTGCTGTCTCACACTTCTACAAGATGCCTCTTCGCGAAGGAATCACCCTCGGTCTACTTATGAACACCAAAGGACTTGTGGAAATGATCATCCTAAATGTTGGCAAGGATGAAAAGGTCTGGAAAAAAATAACATCAAACTCGTCTTCTTTCACCTCAACATTGTCGAAATAATGCTTACCAGTAGATATTCTGTAGCTCCTTATACCACCTTGTATGTACAAGATGGACTTACTAAACTATATTGTTGCAGGTCATAGATGATTCATCATTTTCAATCATGGTAGTTGCAGCTGTTATAATGACGAGCCTGATTGGTCCTCTCGTCACTACAATATATCGACCAGCGAAAAGATTTGTGTCATACAAGAGAAGAACCATACAGAGATCCAAGCCAGATGCAGAGCTGCGAGTATTGACCTGTGTCCACACCCCGAGAAACGTCCCAACTATCATAAACCTCCTCGAAGCCAGTAACCCAACAAAAAGGTCTCCCATATGTGTCTATGTCTTACATCTAGTTGAACTAACTGGAAGAGCATCAGCCATGCTAATAGTCCACAACACGAGGAAGTCAGGCCGGCCTGCTCTAAATCGGACACAGGCCCAGTCTGATCATATAATCAATGCATTCGAGAACTACGAGCAGCATGCTGCAAATGTCTCTGTTCAGCCCCTTACAGCCATTTCCCCTTATTCCTCCATGCATGAGGATGTATGCAACTTAGCCGAGGATAAGCGAGTGGCGTTCATAATCATTCCCTTCCATAAACAACAAACAGTGGATGGAGGCATGGAATCAACTAACCCAGCATTCCGAATGATAAACCAAAACATATTGTCTAATTCCCCTTGCTCAGTTGGAATCCTTGTTGATCGAGGGCTAACTGGGTCAACCCAAGCTCCTAATCGATTATCTCATAATGTTGCCGTACTTTTTTTTGGTGGACCCGACGACAGGGAGGCCATTGCATATGCCTGGAGGATGTCAGATCATTCTAGCACCACAGTAACGGTAATGCGGTTCATACCTGGTGAGGATGCATCCAGGTCAATAGCAGACCAGACCCCTGAGCATGACGACCCGAAAGTGCTGACAGTGATGACAGATGGTGAGCACGAAAGGCAACAGGATGAGGAATATATTAGCGAGTTCCGGACTAAGACTGCCAACAACGAGTCCATAACCTACATTGAACGTATTGTGAACAATGGGGAAGAAACAGTGGCTGCCATAAGATCAATTGAAAGTGTCCATGATCTGTACATAGTGGGCAGAGGGCAGGGCATGATTTCACCGCTTACAGCAGGTCTGACAGACTGGAGCGAATGTCCCGAGCTTGGAGCAATAGGGGACATGTTGGCGTCCTCAGATTTTGCAGCAACCGTTTCTGTGCTAGTTATACAACAATACATCGGTGCAGGCCCACAGAGTGAGGGCCTTGCAACTCCTGATAGTCCTACACGTCAAATTGATATTGATGAAGAGCAGCTGAACACAGGACTCCATCAGATGAATCACAGACACAATCGAGGAAAGAGTCAGGATATTTTTTAAGGTTCAAAAGTTTGACATAAAATCTCGAAAGGCCTCACTAGCTGATAGGGAGCTTGCAGATCTGTTACAATAGAGTCTAGGGAGTTGTCGTTGTCTGATGTATTTGGTTTGAGTGTGATTTCTGCATATTCTGGCCACCTACAATTCTGTAAAACATAACAGGATGTACAAAGATTTGGAGCTTCTTTGTGAAGTATTAGTTAAAGGAGAGCATGCTTTCAGAAATCCACAAGTATAGTCCAAAGGTCGAGCCTTATACATCACTATTGAAGTTCCCTGACCTAAAGTTTCATATCGTTCTCAGATTTTTTTTTTTTAATGTTTTACTTAACGAGACAAGATAAAATCGTAAGAGGCAATGTTAAAAAAAATAATAGAACTGAACCTAAGAACACCAACTTTGCAATAGAATGTACTCGTAATATCAACCGACTTAGAAACTTCCAGTACCTATCAGAACATGAAAAATCTTTGAAAATTACAGGCAAACAAATTCTCATGGCATCTTGAACTATCTAAAAGACTTCAATTTCAAGCTATGGAACAGAAATACTAGTTTTTCGCCATGGCCTTTTCTCGCGACAGTAAATGTATTAGCTTCTACGTCAAACTTGCCATTGACAAGTGCTTCTAATAATGATCAAAACAACTCCCCGCGTTCTCTAACATGTTTACATCCGCATTAAAGCATACACTGGTACAATTACAAGCATCCATAAGATACCAATAATCACTCCGATAGTTGAGGCTCAATCAATGGTTTTTTATACATTAATAGGCCTCCTCGCGATACCATTTTCTCAAATTCCGCTTATGAGATTTTGGAGGCTCCCATGAATTGAACTTGGGACCTTATGGACATTAGACTCTGATACTATATTACCATCTCGATGGTTGATGCTCAATCAATGGGTATTATACCTCAATACCATCTCAAGTATTTTGTTTACACAATTGACTAAGACGGAGGGAGATACGGTTAATTGTATCAGGATGATAATGTCATCGCCTAACCTTATTAGTATGAGAAGAGAAAGGAATACTTAGTTGGAGCAACAAGCAAAGGAACATTGATTCATTATATTAGCAAATTGCACATAACATACAGACACAAAGCAATGCCAGAAATCTGGAGAAACGCACACGTTTCACTATTTCAGGCTGCTGCTTGAGTTTCTAGAGCAGAAATGCATGATAATTAATATATTAGCTTGAAAACAGAGGATCCATAGCTAAAGAAGACATACAAGCTCAAATACAGCAGTTATGTCCTATACAATCTAGGGCTAATTCATTAAGCTCAATGCAATTGTTAAGGCACACGCTCCATGCAATGGCCCAGCAACATCAAAACTAGCACAAGAGCATCAGAACTCAAGATAAAAGAAAGGAAGGGAAGGCATACAGATGATGTCTGATGAAGACATTAGCTGCTTTGTCCTTCTGCACCTTCACATCAGCCCTCTACCACGTTACCATCCTCATCAATCGAACCCCCCAACACCAATCTCACAAACAATTCCTCATCTCCCCACCACAATTCGCCATTCTCCTCTCCGCCGCATGACTCACCTATGTTCGACTAGCACCTTACGCCACAAACAACCCCACCACGTCGCACAGTCGTGACCCGTCTCGATAATAACATCATAAAACCCAACCCAAAATATGCCAACCGCGCTCATGCTTCCGCTACTGCTCATTCTTTACCCACTACTGTGAAACAGGCTCTAATTTCACCTCAATGGAGAACCGCTATGCAGGATGAATTCCAAGCTCTTGAAAGAAATCAAACTTGGACTTTAGTCCCTAAACAACCGTCCCATAATATAATAGGTTGCAAGTGGGTCTATCGAATTAAATACAACCCCGATGGCTCACTCAAACAACATAAAGCACGACTAGTAGTTAAAGGATTTCACCAACGCCCAGGTATAGATTACACCGAAACTTTCAGCCCTATTGTAAAACCAACAACGGTCCGTTTAATCCTTTCACTAGCCGTTGCCCACTCTTGGTCATTACGTCAACTAGATGTCAACAATGCCTTTTTGCAAGGGACCCTGACTAACACGGTCTATATGGTCCAACCGCAAGGTTTCGTGGACGCCTCTAAACCTGACTATATTTGCAAATTAAACAAAGCGATTTATGGCTTAAAACAAGCTCCTCGAGCTTTGTATACTGAGCTCAAAACATATCTTGTCACCTCTGGCTTTCAACAATCCATTTCCGACCCATCCTTGTTTATTTTCAAAACCAAAACTACATGTATTTACATGCTAGTCTACGTCGACGATATTATTATTACTGGTCCTAACCAACACCACTTCCAACAATTCGTCACTCGTCTATCTCAACGATTTTCAATAAAAGACCTTGGGCCACTATCGTATTTTCTCGGAATCGAAGTCACACCTAATGCCCTTGGACTCCACCTTAATCAATCTAAACCAAATCCAACACCTATGGCCACTGAAAAGCACCTCACTCGTGAAGACAAGAACCCAATTCAAGACCAATCCGATTATCGAGGAATAGTGGGGAGCTTACAATATCTCTCCCTAACTCAACCCGACATTGCCTTCACTGTAAACCGCTTAGCTCAATTTCTGCATCACCCTACCTCTACACATTGGTTAGCCTTAAAGCGCCTTCTCCGCTATCTCCAAGGCACCCAACACTACGGCATTCAATTTTATCGCAATACCCCACTTTGTCTTCATGCGTTCTGTGATGCTGATTTTGCCGGAGACAAGGACAATTACATATCAACTACTGGATACATACTTTATCTCGGCCGTAACCCAATCTCATGCTCTTCCAAGAAGCAACGCGGACTAGCTCTTTCCACAACAGAGGCCGGATTCCGTGCTCTTGCAGCCGTCACCACAGAGACACTTTGGCTCCGCAACCTACTCACCGAGCTCAACATAGCCATAACCAAACCCCCAACTATATACTGCGATAACATGTCAGCTACGCTCTTTGCTAAGAATCCAGTCTTTCACTCAAGAATGAAGCATATGGCTCTCTCCTTCCACTTTGTCCGCGAACAACTTCAACTTTGTCACGTCCGTATACAACATGTTACAAGCAAAGATCAACTGGCAGATGTTCTCACCAAACCGCTACCCAAAAACCATTTCCATGAACTACGAAACAAGATTGGACTCCTCCTCCGACGTCCATCTTGAGGGGGCGTATTAACAATATCCAAAATAAACAAAGAGTCAATCAATTAGTCCCTAAGATCAAGCAATCAAATATGCATTCTCATTGTAAATATAAAAAGGATATTATCTTGTATAAATGCTCCTATTATTAGCCTTATTTACATTCATTCCTCTCCTATATAAATTGTACATCTAAACAACTTTGTAATTTATCAAAAACAATTATAATACATTTCTTACAGAAAGTAAGTAACATCATTATTAAGACCACTGAGAAAATGCGCGTAACAAGAAAGGGGCCCAAATGAATAAACGATCATGTTAATATTACGGAGTGTTTTTGTATAATGATAATACCAAAAAAAAAAATTATATATTGAGTATGAGTATCCATCCCTACTAAACTAAAAAATCAAGTCTATCTATAAAGTTTTTCGCTCAATTATCTCACCAAAGTTTTGGGCCCACATTTACTTTTATTCAATAAAAAGTGGATCTATCAATATCTTATGCAATATTTACTGCAACCACATTTTATTATAATATATTCCCTTACATATATATCTTAAATATTATATTTGAGTTCTCGATCACATAAATTTTCCACAAATCATAAGATTTTCACCATTCACCTGAAAAATATAACATGAAATACAAATTGTTGTATTTTATAAATAATGATATTATTTAATTTGATATTGTGAAGAAACTAATTTACGGCTTTTAAAAAATACTTCGTACATTTTATAAGATTTTTGAAGAAAATACATAATATTAGAATATTAAATAAATCTCTTTTAAAGAAAACACATAATATTAGAACATTACATAAATCTCGGGTCTTCTTAACATCTTTCGTATAAAATTCCTAATGAATATTTAAAAGAATATTCGTAAACTCTGATAAACAAAATAATATAACCTTTCAAACAAATAATCTCCTTAAAATAAAGCCAAAAGATTTAAAATATCTTATACTAAAATAAAATTATGGCCTACTAAATCATTTATTTCTAATAAATATATTATTTTTTTATTCCATATTATAGTCTCACTGTATAAGACTGTCACCCAATAGTTACTATTACATAAATGTTGTGTAGCCAAATCTATCTATTAAAATAAGATTATGGCATACTAAATGCGAAACTGACTACTACAAATATATTTGTTTAAAAAACTTTTTAAGACTCTCCTACACAAGAATTAGTATTTGTTATCATTTTTTATCGTTTAAATGAGTTATTAGAATACCATGTGCCTTAAGTTAATCTTGAGCTAAATAAGTAAAAACTCACTTTATTCTTTACTTAATTGGGTAATCAAAAGTCTATATAGGTGGCCGAGAATAATAATATCATCGTTCTATAAAAAACTTATAAATAATAGATTTATTAAATGTAAAAATAAGTTAATTGCAATAATTTATTTACAACTTCCTCTAACAAAATCCTCTACAAATACCATGTAACACCCCGTGTTAATTAATCATTATTTTTATATATTTTGTTTTAATAAAATTTGAAAATGAAAATTTTATAACATTTAAAATTATTCTT
>VHZZ01002764.1:48603-58913 GCA_009801015.1 Silene noctiflora | reverse complement strand
GTGTTTACTACCGTTATAAACAAGAATTAGTGTATTATTATTATTATTATTATTATTTTGAGAGAAAATCATGGTTATTATTATTATTATTATTAATTTTTTTTTCTTTTTCTTTTTTAAGATTACAAGATTAAAAAATGGTGAGATATTAGTTGGGACTTAATGAGATTTTCGTTAGCAGATTCATGTGAGAATAAGAGTTAGCTCAAGTGTTATTAAAGTTTCGATTCTCACCCGCGAGATATTGCGTTCATTTGAAAAATAAATAAATAAAGTCATGCACAATTTGATATAAATGTAGAGCGAATATAGGGTTGACGTCTAAATTCAGCATATCCGAGGCTAATTAAATAAATCGCGAGCAATTTGATCTCGGCTCCGTTAAAGCTCAGGTCGAGAGCTCAATAAGTTAACAAGCCGAACAAATGCTGGCTTGGCTTATAAAGCTCGGGAGCAGCTCGAACTTGTATGATTAGATAAGCGCGATATTGTCATATTTTATAAAAAATAATTAAATATAATGATTATATCTTTGTATCGTTCATATTAAATGTCTCACTGATTTGCCTTTTAGATATAACTTTGAGCCTTATTATTGCAATTGTCAAAAGAAAAAAAAAAGAATTTAAAAATTATATATAGGCTCGAATTGAGCTCGAGCTTGCGTAAAAGCTCGCGAGCATGATAGTGAGATTTTCAAACTCGGATAAGCTCGAGATCGGCTCGAACTCGAGTTTTGCTTCATGAACACAAGGCGGATAAGGCCAAACTCATGCTCCGCTCGATTCGTTATAAACCGTACCATGTACCTCCTATTCACATTTTCACACTCCGTTTATTAATGAAATTTTTTTTTTCAATTAGTTAAAATCTAATCAATACGATTTACAAAACACGAACATAATATCTCATAACAATAAATATTCACTTCATTCTATTTTTATAATTCCATTTTCCTTTAAATTTTATCCCAATTTAATTGTCCCCCATCTTAATCTAGTAATGAAAAACTTCAATTATCCAATAATACCCCTAAATTACTAGCTTAACACTATAAGCACCATAAAATTAGACATACAGTTTTAGGAAATGATATAAACTTGAATATACTCCTTGCTCATAAGTCATAACCAATCACTGACATGCATCAATTTACAACATCAAAAACCTATCATGTTTAATTAACAATCTCATGAGTAGTAATATTATCATTTAATTTTTGTTAAATAGCAAATTTACACGAGAGTTTAATTTTTTTTAGGTAAATAAAGGTGTTATTGATGAATTTACTATTACGATATGCTGCTAAGTTAGATTGCTTTCAATTTGTCGTCGAAATAACAAACATATTAAAAATTATATTAGTTTTTCAATATTGAATCTATTTAACTAAGAATATATTAATTTATGTGTAATGTGATGTTTAACAAACGAGTTTTTTTTTTTTTCCTTGAACTAACCTAACAAGGTCCTTGGTGGTATTGGAATCAAAGAGGGTTCGTACTCCAAGTGCTTGAACTTTACTTGGGGCGGGACCAGCGATGATGGCAAGGCAATACACTTGGTTGAAGCCCTCTGGCTATATTAGCCCAACAATTAAGAAATTGCGTGTGAGCAAATCCATCAGCTGCATGGTGGTGTGAAGCCAATCCAAGAGTTACACCACCACAACTAAATCGTGTTACCTGTATAATGAGCAAAGGAATTGAAGAAAGCCCTTTGGAGAAATCAGCCTTGGGGATTAGCTCCTTACGGATCTTATTACTACTATGCTTAAATTCTTCATTTACATCTTTTAAAGTGCACGCTGTTTCAGCGGTGATAAATAATACTCCCTTATCATTACAATCAATTTCAAATCTATTGTTGTTCTCGTTTATCTTTAGCCTACCGGCCAACGGATAATATAACACCAAGGCTTTGCTAAGTGCTGCCTTCAAATTTTCAACATCAAAAAATGTTGATGAGTTTGTATTTGTAAGAGACGTGTTTTCACTATTATTGTTTGGATAATTATAGATGAACAAAGGACGAATATATGAGTAGGGTTGAATTAACATCATATCTAACCTAGATAGCCAGAGACAATGCTTAGGAGTCTCTTCGGCCGGGTACACCATAGTGTATTCATGCAACTCAACACTCATTATAGTATAAAGAATATTGAAGGAGGCAACTTATGTTTTGAATCGTCCAAACTTGCATGTTTATTTATATAGAGGTGCATATAAATTGGAAAGATGAGAACACCACGCAGACTACTAAATACTCCCTCCTTTTAGATCAATTGTTATCTTTTAGTTTTGACACAGAGGTCAAGAAAAAAAGAGGGGATAAAATTATAAGATGACAAGTGGATTAAATTGAGTGTAAAAGATCCAATTGCTCTCCAAATTCAATCCTAAAATAGAAAGGACAACAATTTTGTTAACATGTTTGAAAACATTATTTGATGTTGAAAATTTAATGAGTTGAAGATATTTTTAGGGTGCGCATAAATCCCAGGGGAATATTGATCAGGCCACCAGATTTTATTATACACATGGCTATTGTAGCATTTGTGTTTGATAAGACATCCAACCACTTTGGTCAAGTTACACATATCACCTTTATTTAATCAGTTAATTATTTAACTTAGTAATTTACCAAGTTATATTTTCTGATTTTTAATCAAACAAAAATATATAAATTCATGAATAGAAATTTGATAGATACGTTTCTTAAGTTATTAAGAGACTCTTTCGTAAATAATTATTTATTTTTCGATGACCTTTTTATTGCCGATTGTGACTTAACACGACTTTTTAATTAATCAATTAGTCTCCCTCCGTCTTAACATTAAAATGTGTCAAGTATCACCCACTTGTGCATATAAGATAAACACAAATTCTTATTGAAGACGGGCACTATCCGTCACAAGCTGAAGACGGATAGTGCCCCTCTCACAATATGCAAGTGGGACTATCCATAGGGTGTTCCATTTTTCTCTCACTTGCCCTCTCACGTGCCTTATTGTGACAGAGCACTGTCCGTCTTCAGCTTGTGACGGATAATGTCCGTCACAAACAAGACGCTTTGTAGATAAATATGTTGGTTTTCCATATTCATTCTGTTTTTGTCTTATTCATTAATACTACTTGACTCGTTTTAAGCTTAAGACATATAAATCCGTCTTAAATGATAATTTGTGTCAATTTTGTATTTACTTTCGTAACAAACGTACACATATTGATTCGATGTTATTTTATTTACATTTGGTACTATTTTTATTTWAAATTGTAATATGATTTCACATTAATTTTTTTGTGAGGTCGTATATTACACTACGCCAAATAACACCAACAACAACGGTTAAATAAGGTATAATACCGTTGTGAATAAAAACATGGAACCGTTATTACATTGACCGTTGTTTATTAATGACAACGGCTTAGATGAAACATGGAACCGTGGTAAAATACTAAAATATTGTAACAACGGCGAGAAACTGTTTTGAAATCTAAATGTGTCAACGGTTTGACTTTTTAAAAACCGTTGTTAATAGTTTACAACGAAAATAAAAATGTGACAAAACGTTAACTGGGCAACGGTTTTTCTGTTAAAAAGCCGTTATAAAGTTTTATATTAACAACAGCTTCTTCTGTTGTTGTTCACCATTGGAGGGAAATTATAACAACGTTTTTTTTTATATGAAAACCGTTGTAAATTCTGGCGCCAAATATTTTTCAGCAATGGTGGGAAAAATATGTTAACGGTTTGGTTTTAAAAAGAACCGTTGTTGTATATGTGACAACGGGTTCATTTGAACCGTTATCTTATTTTTTAAAATTTTTGTTTGAATCCTGTAGCTGCTGAATATGCAATTTTTTCAGTAGCATTTCAGCAATTCATCCCAGACCAAATCAAAAATATACGCTGAATGATCAGTAAAGTTAACCCAGCCAGCATAAAAATAATACACATAATGATCAATAAATTCAACCCAACCAGCATCAAAATGATACAAATACACAGAATGATCTATATATACACGTGAGCATCGATCTAGAGTTGACCGCCAGCAGGCTCTTGAGTTGAAAGAAAATATTTGGCCCATTCATCTCTAACATTATTGATCTCTGCTACCGTGTACATATTTTGCACTACTACTTTTGATAAAGATTCATGTTTAGATTATTTATCAAAACATACTTTTGCCCATTCATCTAAACATACTTTTGATGAAGAAATGCTATTATTAAATGGTTGTTTTTATATAAAATTTGATAAAGATTCCTTATTTAAAAGCAAAAAAGTTGAAGTATTTTGTTGTGTCTTTTAAATAAAAAAACGACTTCATACATTTTTGCATGGGAATAAAAATTTTATTATTTACGAAATAATTCTTTATCTATAAAAGCTAAAGCATTTAAATGCTTCCTATTGGTTGATTGATTTTAGAACAAATTGGTCCACCACCATTTCTCCCATTTAATTATTCTCTCCTCCAATTTCATTTGTTTTCCATTTTACAAACTTCCGACTTCAAAATATTCATATTCATATCTTAAGTTTATGATAAAAAGTTTATTTACATAAAAAATTTTATTAAACAAGAAAAAAAAAAATGAAAATCTATACAGAAATTCATATTTCAACATCTATAATTTAATAAATTTCAAAGTAATAAATAAAAAAATTAACTATTGGGAAAAAAAATATGAACAATTATTTTGCATGCGGAAAAAATCAACCACATATATGGTCAGAGTTTTATTTTTGGATAGTTAGAGGGTCGAAGTTTATATTATATGGTCGGATTTTTTGGGTAGTTAGAGGGTCGGCTAATAATTATTTTGGTTAATTAAGATGACTAGGAACTTATGATTTAAACTGTAAGTATAATTTTCAAATCTATACATATTTTGACTATTATTCGTTTGAAGTTTAAAACAGGTTAATATCAACCCCTTGGGTATATATGACAAATATTTTATTTTTCTTATGCATAATGTTATTGTTTTGTCTTATTCATCCTATGCATATATATTAAACCCGTCTTAAATAAGACTTTGTTTATTTTTATAATGTCGAGCTAATGTGTTGTTTTTACTTACGTTTAAGTTAAGCGTATAAATTCTCTTTACTTTTTACATCGGTATAACTGTAATATTAAAATCATATTTTTATTAAACATATTCACCTTCTTATTGATTTTTTCAATATAATAAAATTAAACCCGTGCATTTTTTGCACGGGCGTAAAACTAGTATTGTTATAAAGGCACAAAAATTGTGCCATTTCTGTCCCGACATTGGTTCGTTATTGTATAATATGGCACAAAATATTGTTATAACATGTATTGTAACGGAAAAATATATTTATAAATATTGTAAATTATTATATTATTAATTGTTGTTTAAATTGATCGTTCATTTTTAATTTTGACATATAAAACGTAATCAAATATAGACGAAGAGAGAAATGTTGACGCTTATTAAATTTGTACTCCGTTGTCAATTAAATTCGTACTTAGATATGTGGGTCCCGCTCTTCACGTTTAAAAAAAAAAAAAAAAAAATTGCAAAAGCTGACATAACTTCACAAATTTGCTCTAAATGATCTTGTATTTATATAGATAAGATGGTGCCTGAATTAATTAAAATATCATACACTCGATTATTAAATTTAAATTTAATTGATTTGATATATTTGTTTCAATAATACACTGGAATCAAATGATTCTTATTACACATAAAATACAAATTATGTTCATCAAATACATACTTTAACACGAGAATAAGTATTGCACCACAATAAGCATTTCAACAATATAATGACCTAAAATTTTACAACCGCAAATAAGTTCTCACAATAGACGAACAAGTTGATCAATGATTCAAGCTAGAGTAACCCAATAAACATTATTCAAGCTAGACTCGAACTTCTTCGCAAGGAGGATCCGACTCCAATGGAGGGTACACCACATTATCATACAAAAGCCCCGCGATTGCTGCCCCGAATAGTGGTCCGATCCAATAAACCGCTTGATTCCTGAAACTCCCTCCAACCGCGGCTGCTCCAAATGAATACGCCGGGTTCATTGACCCACCCGAAAATGGACCTACAGCTAACACATTTGCTCCTGAAATAAGCCCAATTACTATGGGTCCAATTGAGCCCAATTGACCATGTCTTGGGTCACTCGCTGCATAGATGGTGTAAACTAGTCCAAATGTCACCACACCTTCCAAAATGGCTGCTCCGAACCCAGTCATTTCCGCTGCTATCTTATGGGTCACCACATTCTGTTACATTTACAAAAACATTATTTGTCCATGTTAAAAATGCATAATAGGTAACCAAAGACGATTTTTCTAACGTGTGGCTTGATGAAACATATTAAACTGTTACAGTAGCCTAAGAAAGGCACTTGGTATAATTTTAACAGCTCATGTTAAGAAAACCGATTTAGCAAAATATATGTTCGGTTAAGACCACCCTCTAAGCCTTTTACGTCTTGTTTTGAGACGCGTTAAAGACCGTAGTATTGAGATTCAAATGTACACGTTTTATTATTACTTTTATATAAATTTGTCTCGAATTTGGACTAAACTAAATCGTAAAAACACAAAATACATCACCTGGTCAACAGTGGTGATCTTGAGTACTAAACAGGCCATTACAGAACCCATAATTTGAGAAATCCAGTAGAACAGGGCAGTAGGAATAGGAATGTGGCATCCGACCACCTTCCCGAACGTCACGGCCGGGTTAACGTGACCACCCGAAATGCTGCCGGAAATATACACGGCACAGCTCAAACTAAATCCATTTGCCAAGGCTACAACCACTAGGCTAGACGGGTCGGATCTTGCATCCGGTAGAATTTTCCCTGCATTTTGATATTTCCATGTGTTTTGTCACTTAAATAAAACCACATTAACCTTATTATGTAACCTCGTCGAATGTCAAATTATAACGACCATTTAAAAATAATAGCGCGTCATCGGGTAATATTCTCATGTGTTTTATACTCGTAACTAGTCAGTCATATAAAATCACACCAATTGTACTAAGTAACAATATGTAACCTTGTCGAATTAATGTCAAGTTATACCGACCATTTAAAAAATAATAATAGCACGTCACCAGGTAATATTAATCATTAATCACTTTTTGTACCGCCCTTATAAAACGAAGTAAAAAAAAAAAAAAACACTCGAGTTGTGAATAAGTATGAAATTGTCTTTTCTGACTCCGCTAATAATTAACTGTAAGCATACGATAAAAAGAAGACTAACTAGAGGACATAGCAGAACCGGCAGCGACGAAGACATAGATGAAAGTGGAGATAAACTCAGCAAGGTAGGATCTGAGAGCCATGGAGGTGACGGATTGTTGGAATGCAACAATGAATGTTGTTCTTGGCGCCATTTCTTCTTGTTTTTGTTTTCTTCTTATGATCTGAAATTACTATTAAATTTAACAAAAGATTATATTTATGGTTGATCAACAAATGATTATTCTTGTATGTAGCAGAGCCAACTTTTTTTTGTTATCAAATGATAGAAACTGTAAAAATGTGACAAGAATTTGTGTTTTTATTGAGCGGTTGCATGTTTTCGTACAGTGTTGAATTTAAGTAAAAACTGCCGATTGACAGTTCAATTCTTGCGGTTAATTAAGGTAAAAACTGCTTAGCCATTTTTTATCTTGTTTTTTTTTTTTGGTTTACAGGGAGTATCTTGTTACGATAGTTGAAATACTAAATTTACACGTTATATAACGATATTAAAGGCGTATATGTGTCGTATATATGTTATGATCGTCAATTTGTCGCTAGTCAGTAGTTAATACCACCATTATCTAACATTAGTATGATATTGTCTGTTTTGCTCCAAACTCATATTATTATCGTATATGACTTAGACCTCGTTTGGTTGCCCTTTCAATTCATGGGATAATTAAAATCTCATGAATTGGAAAAAGGGGAGGATGTTTGGTTGCCAATTTTTTGGCAAAATGTAGGCATTCAATTCTCCTAGGAATTTTGAATGCCTACATAATGGTGGAATTGAACTACCTAGTCCCTCCTAGGTAGTTCACAACTCTTGTGGAATTCAACTCCTACATGCGCAACCAAACGACATTCCCGAATTCATGTGAATTTGTATACTGGAAAACAATTCACGTGAATTGGAAATTCCGATGTTAGTTAAATTCCTTGATGAACCAAACGAGGCCTTAGTGTTGTTTGCTACACCACAAGCATCGCACTAATGAATTGTAGGTGCCTGGTAAATAAGACAATACTCTTCTAATTTTTCCAATGTGAGAGTTTGATTTGCTACACCACAAATTAAAAATTATGGTATTTCTTAAAAAAAAAAAAAAAAAAAAAAAAAAAAAAAATTCAAAAGGGTACTTGCAGAAAATATTTTGTGGTTTTGTAGATTCTACCAGCTTTTAAAAGAATTTGTGATATTTTTATATGAGATTCTTTGGATATAATTTTCCACATTTAGTTAACCCAGATTAAGTAATCGACCATGCATTTATTTACAATGCAATCATGTTCAAACTTTGGAATAACTTTTTGATCAAATAATTCTCTCATTCGTATCTGGACTAAATCGAATGTTAAAAAAATGCGAATGTTTTAAGCATCAAATTTTGGCCTGCCAGATCTCTATTAGGAGTATAAGACTAAATTATATTACAAGCCTTGTTCATTTGAGTATGTGATATGGCTTTCCATAAGAGTTCTATTTACAATCATTTTATCAAAGAGAATCATAATATAAACTTAAAATGCATACCAATTAAATCATTAAAATCAAAAATAGAAAATTACAATAATCAAATTAAAATTGATTGATGTACAAAAGAAGCCAATTCTCAATTAAGTGAAATAACAAAAGAACATAATAACATAATGTAAACAATTAAACATGCTAAATTAATTGAAGGGTACGAAAATACTTGAAAGGGTGCGGTAAAATGGGTCTCTCAATAACTTATTGAAAAACCGTCTCTAAAATGTCAAAGCCTCAAGGACAAATCAAGAGAAGAAGCATTCTCAACCATCACTTGGTCTAAGTTGCTTGAGTTATGAGCATCTATTATCTCATTAATTGAAGTATCCTTAAGGGTAAGTTTGCCTATTTTTTGAATTTGCTCTTCTTCTCCAATTGTAGGCAAAGATCTCGAAAGATTATTCGAGTTGTTGAAGGCCGAAGAAGCCACATTATTATGACTCGACAATCCCGATTTATTATTAGATGCTTGAGAATTTAATAACGACTCATATAGTTTAATATTACCAGGTCCATATCTATATCCGTATCCATGAGCCAACGGCCAAGAATAGGTTGGTTTGTGGATCGTTGAATTCGTCTTGACCACCCCGAGTGGCGGTCCCTTGTACAAAGGTACACTACCATAAGATGAGACATTATTGTACTTACTAGAATAACCGTTATAAATAAAATTAGGTGGGACGAGACCCATTGCACGGGTCATTTTATCGCGTGCCCTCTCTTGTTTATGAGCATTTTGATGACCACCTAAAGCCTGAGAAGTCGAAAACTCCCCTTTACAATAGTTGCAAGTAAAGACTCTAGGAGACGACTTCTCGTCTGAGGCTTGTTCATCTGTCGAGGGTTTTGGTTGAGATGATCCTTCTGGATTGAAACTCGAAAGCTTAAGATCAAGCATTGTGCTTTGATCGGTTGAAGCACAATGTGACTTAGCCTTAGGCTTGGTGTAGTCATTATCATCTATAGCTACCCCTTTCATCTTCTTGTTAATCCCCTTATGATCTCCATTTTTGCTTGATGAAGATGATAATTTCGAAACCATGGTTATATTATTATCGACGATTATTGTGTTTATTAATTTATTTGATCTTATTTACTTAACATGAATTGATCAATGAAGTTTTGAATTGCTAAGTACTAGTCATTTTATAGGGAGAAAACTTTAAATGCAAAAGATCATGGAATTATGTAATAATATTACCAAAAATGAGATAAAATTAACGTTTTAATGTCTTATTTACTTCATTCAAATAATATCTCAAGTTTAACTATGAAGATTACTTTTACATTGAAATGAGCTAACCATATATGGAGCATATTGTTTTTTTTTATATGCTAATAATATAAGAATCAAAACGGAAAAATTTAACTTAATTATACTACTTGACAAAGATACTATACTTTGTACATTCATAAGCTCTTTATTTATAAAAGAAAAATATGAGTTATTTAAAATTAGGGTTATTTAATAGGAATACTATGAACTATGGGTGCCCTTCTCAAAATACT
>VHZZ01002764.1:19987-43011 GCA_009801015.1 Silene noctiflora | reverse complement strand
GAGTATAAGTTACCAAAATAGGAAAGGGGAAGAAAACCTGAATAATCCGTTTAAGGAAATAGGGAAGAAAATAGTGAATAGGAGGGAGTATAAATGAGCTTACTATTTAGTGAATGAAGGGTGTAATTTGTACGAGTAGCTAAGTTGCTTTTGGAAATTAAACGACAAAAAAATCAATAAACTTTTTTATTAATCTAAATTGCTTATGACAATATAGTAGATTAAAGACAAATAAATAAGTTGTTTAATTTGTTATTTACCAAATACAGAGTATATATTTCAACTAGTTTAAGAAGTTAATTCTACTAAAATGGATTAAAGATGTTGTTTACGGAGTATATTTTAATATGTTGTTTATTAAACAAGGTCGATGAGAAGAATAGTTGAATTCAAATCTTTAAAATTTAAATGTAAGGTAGGTTAATTACACTTTTATAAATTATAAGACCTCATGTTGATTTTCTTATTTCATTTGTTTCAAACTTCAATGCTTTGAATAGAAGGTTTACATTTGAACTAGTGATGCCATAAATAGCATTATTTCGTACGCTAGAATGATTTTTGGTTAATAAACGAGGGATACTATATCTAAGCAAATCATATATACGGATATTAATCAACTTAAATAACATAAAAATTTCGATTTTATTGTCAAACTTGACATTTTAATGAAGGAGATCACGTACTTAAGTTGATGTGTTTATATTTATTGACCTTGTGTTCAAAATTTGAACTGAAAATGAAGATTTGAACTTTTTAAAAAGGATAAATTTTTGTGGGCATTTGAATGTAGAATCATGTGATAATAACTACACCCATCACAATCCATAAATACGTATCATCATGCAACAAATAATAACATCATATTATATTATCCGCCTTATTTAATGAGAATAATAATAAATATGTTAATTATATAACAGTCTTACACAAGACCAACTTTGGAACATTATTATTGTCAAATTCTTAAGGTAACAATGTGGTTTGTTACTCTTTGAATTGATTTACGTCCTTTAAAACGTGACATTGAGTTCAGTAATTAGTTTTATCCACAAAACATGACATTGTGAGCTTGCATTAAAATGCGACATTGAATTCATTATTTAGTGTTATCCAAAAATAGATTCCAAATACATTATTATACATCCAATACTGATCCAAAAGACCCTTATGATAATCTCATGAGTTCCAAAAATGTCACCGCCCAAATTTAATATTATGCATTAAATATGTAAAAATTTCCAGTAAGAATTGAAATTACAAAGCACAATACCGTGAGCAAAACTCAAATTAGAGAAGGATATAAGGTATATATTTCACATGAGCTGCAACAAAGGCACAAAAAAGTGTCAAACATCGAGTATTTTCATCAGACAGAGAAAGGGGTTTTTCTCTCAATCGTTTGTTTTAACTTTGATTATAATACCCTGACAAAGAAATAAATGACTGAGATGAAGGAGTATTTGATATTACAGCATTAACATCACAACTTTACAAGTAAAGAACCTTTTTCCTTAACCTAACACGAGTTAAAGAAATTTTCCGCAAATATATATTCCTCCGTTAAATTTCTACAGTCTGATACGATGGAAACTACAGCGCCTGCATCTCTAAAGGATTATTATCCCTGCCAGTCATTTCTTGAACGGGTGGTGGATTGATGACAGTCATGGGCATGTCAGTCTCATCAGAGAGACGAGATTTCATCTCGCGATGCTCCTGGCACAAGGAACACCAATGCATGAAGCAATGCACTAGGCACGGGTCACAGGGGGAGTTCTGCACAGTTACGAGACAATTTAACTGGAATACTGCTGGCTGGATTTCACCGGGATATAAGTAAACACGACTAAATATAAAACAATAAAAGATCATCACTAAGTCATCATGGTTCCAAAGTGAAGAAATCAGTGATAGAAAATCACCTCTAGGTGATATTTTCCTTGCAGCGTTTGTCGAGCAAGACCAGTATATATCCCGCACATCCACCAAGCAAAAAATAGGCCTTCCCATATTAGACCTGTTGCTCTAGGGTCGATGCCATAAGTGAAAGCTGTAGCAGCAGCAAGTACCATTCCACCTTCCACACATACTGCATGACAAATACATGGTGTAGTCCAAGGGGTTTCGTCTCTCAATCTTTCAATATTCCGTCCAAATAAGACACACGGGCAAAAAAGTCCAGTCCAACCTGATAGGAAAATAAGAGAGGGTTTACTAATCCGTTTCAGAATAATAGCGCACGCAGAGACAGAAAATTAGTGCACTCAGCAAGTCACCAACTTATTCAACAAAAATCTAATACTAGCATCACAAGTAATTTGGAACGTTAAAAGGTTCCGACTGCAAGCAACGAATCAGAAAAGAGAAGCAGTGATAAAAACTCACAGCTTTCGGTATCTTCAGTACAACCAAAGATCCCACTGGACCAAGGCTCATTAGCAGGAGCTTCATAGCTTTCAGGTAAAACCTGTCCGCATTCATTACACTTCTGAACATGCAACTGCACAATCAAGAGAATGCAAAGTAGTTAAAGAAGACTACACAGCACCTTTGAGTAGTCATGTATGCAATTTCACAGCCCCTTTACCTTCATCAATGAATCAATATTGCTGTCTGTAAAGCAATAGCCCTAAAGATATCAACATCGTGGTGGCAACGAAATCTCAACAGGCGTACTTATTGTTTTTGCTATTTGTAGAGCAAATCAGAATGCAACTCTAACCAACCTCGACAACTCATTTGAGGGGACAAACAATTATAACAGCACTCATCTGACCAAATAATATCGAAGCCAAACAAGATTATTTTTGGTTTAAGGACAAAAGAATGATACTTTGCCCCCTACAACCCACTGACTAAGGGTAAAACTGCATTAATCTGCTAGGTCCATATTCCATAAACTGTGCCAACAGCCAGGTAATTATTCTTTCTGCTATAAATACTGGAATGCTTTAATCCTACCATAAGGGCATATTCTTGACAACTGTGGCAAAATTTTTGCCCTTGTTAAATACCTACATGATCTAAGCCAAACCCCTAAATGCCAACACAATGCACAACATACCAAACAACAACAAAACACAAGAATCACAAATGACACTCTCAATTTCACAAAAGATCACACATTTCCATCAAATTCAAATAAAATCAGCAAAATCAAGACAAGGGGTTACAACCCAAATACTTGTATAAGTCCGCGTTACACAAGTTTATTATAGCACAAGTTTTTTCAATAACTACTTTTATCCATTAATATAACATAGTATTATCTTTGTGTAGTGTAAAACGTCTTCTAAATGATTGATTAAAATCACAATAACACGATGAAATAATATGAAAAAAATAAGAAACCTGAGAAGTGGGTATAGCTTGATTAAGTTCACCAGGTTTAATATCTTGATCATCACCAGAAACTTGAGCTCTAGTCAACTTTACATATCCAGATGTTTGACTTTCTTCATCCATCATTTTTATATATATTATCTACCTGTTCATTAATTTTAGCACAAATTGTTGAAACCCAGAAAAATAAAAACAAAATTTAGAGAAGAGATGAAGAAAAGTCACATCAAGTTTTTGCAGATTGAGGGGAGACAGACAGAGTTTGAGTTTTCAAGTCAAAGTCGTTTAATTTGTACTTGTTTTTTCATACAAATCTCCACTTTTATTCAATGCACATTTTGGCGCATATGTCCGACAGAATTTCGAAATACTTTTTTTTTATTTCACTTTTTTAGATTTTATATTAGTTCATACTTTATTTGTTTTTGAGCATATATATTTTTTCTAAGCTTATTACCTCAAACTTTATTTGTTTTTGAGCGTGTGTATTTTTTCTGAGCCTATGAAAGTTTATATGTTAAATTTTAATTTTTTATTGTCAAAACTCAAATTTAACTAAGTTTATATGTAATGTTTTTGAGTTTTATTGTAATTTTTTGAGTTAATTATCTATGTAAATAAACTCAAAAACTTTATAGTAAAACTCATAATTTTTAAAACAAAACTCAAAAACTATAAAATTGGTGGTGGTACATCGGATGTATAATCCACTTACTGTTATTTTCGCTATTTTTTTTTTATCAATGTGGAAAACCGCAGTAGCTAACTTTGGTGTGCGCAGTGGATAAATCCTCATGTATACGAGATAGCCTGCAAACTCCGTATACCCGAGAGTGACAAGCTCAAAGAGACATGAACTCAGGCCATAAATACATCACAAGATTGCTCTTGAGAAGGTCTGAACCTGAGTTAAAATATTACTTGCTTTAAAAGTCAAACTTTTCCTTTCTAGTGTCCAATATCAGGATGGGTAGTATAAGATTATCATAAAGATCAAGAAAAAGTGTAAAGGTTATGCTCATTTATGAACATGATTTAATTAATTATGGACATGAATGACCATTATCCCCTTGTTATTTTTATATTATTTCAATTCAATAAAACCCTAAATTATAACCACCAACCAACCATCACACCACCAGACCACCACACCACCTCGGACCTCAAATCGCACCACCCATGCCACCACCGAACCGACCTCGTTACCACTTAGCCATCCTTTCCTATGTTTCCAATTTTTATTAACCCTAATTTTCATAAACCCCCAATTTCATGAATGCTAAATAAATTAATTAAATCTTCTTATTAGTATAATTGATGCAAATTAATTAAGTTAGATTCATTATTTGATTAACTACTTTTCATAAACCCCGATTTCATTGACTAATTGATTAATTTTGAGAGGAGGGATAGAGAGAAATTTTTTCTTTTGTTTTTAGTAGAAGGGTATGGTATGGAAAGTAAATGACAAAAAGTTATAAAAAGTAATTTGCGTACATGAAAAAGCAACTACGAATTGTAATTTTAATAGGATGATTTAGACGGAAAAAAAACCATTTTTTTTAAGTCCTTTAATTGGTTTGATTAAGAGGGACCCAAAAAGAGTAAGATAGAACCTTATTCCGGGTCTCTATTTAGTACAAGGTTAATAGGTTAATCTCCTGTAAAACGATTTTACAATTAAGCATATAATACCATATCCCAAAGACTTGATGCCCTCATCATCGAAAACTTGGGGGTGCGAAATTTATTTTAGTGAGATTATTTAGAATATTAGTTTTAGACCAGTATAAAAAATGCACGAGTTTACCTTTAAAATTCTAATATGTAAAATTTTATACAATTCTAATATAAATGTTTATACTCCGTATAACAACAAGTCTTTTGAACTATTTTAAATAAAGCGCAAGCAAAAATATGAGTATAAAGGGTGTTTTTGAAAGGTCTATATATTTAATAATATAACATGATTTAGTATTATACTTAGACGGTTAAACCAATATAAAAAGTAAAGAGAAATATTCTACACATAATAGGAGTGAAAATAACACAATATCACGGGTTAACTTATATAAACTTTGATATAGTGAAAGGTCTTCAAATTTACTCACTTTATCTCATGTTTATCGTCCTATTTTTCAATCAAATTTATCCCAATTTAATTATCCACTAGTTTTAAGCTCGTGCAAAAAATGCACGGGTCGTAAATAAGCGCTATCAGTGGACACGAGCGCATATAAATGAGCATTACTAAATGTGAATGTCGTGACTATATAAATGCAATGTTATATACTATAAATATAATTTTCTAATTTATATTTTCTAAGTTAAAAACAATAACTAAAAATGCATGGGTCGTAAATAAGCGCTATCAGTTTTATGTGTATGAATAATGTAATGTGTACTTTATATTTGCTTAAGTTTGCTTTATAGTATAAATATAATTTTCTAATTTATATTTTTTCGATTTTTAGACGATTTAAATTTGTTTCATAGTGTATATATGATCTTTTTCTAAATTTGTACCAACTGGATTATAATCTTGAGCATGCTTTTTTTAATTTATTACAGTATTTACCTAATAACTTTTAGTTTATTTTATAATGTTTAATTTATTTTGCTTTATTCTGAAGTTTTTTTCACATAATATTAAATTTCAGGTGCTCTATTGATATTGCAGTCCGGAGATTGATTATTTGAAGTCAGGAGGTTGATATTTAGATACACATTATATTTATAATTTTGTAATTGTAATCTTTATTCGTAAGTTTTTAATGTTATAGGAATTGAAATGTATTCTCCGTAATTTATTGTTTTGTATTTATTTTTTTTGGTACGTTTATATTGTTCTGTACAGTGTATAATTTCTATGTAATGACAGGAATTAAATCCCCTAGAATTATGGTGGACCATGTTTGGAATAAAAAGTCATGTAAATTTCCTAGAAAATGGGAGCATGAAGCCTTTAAATGACTCCCCTTTTATACTGTGTAGATTTTTTCAAATTTTGTTGACTTTCGATAATTAAACAAGAGTACCTTCATCACAATGACATATGACCCCTTCGGCCCTTCCCTTTAATTCAAGTCTACAATTATTATTTTACTTTCTTTTTTCCCTTAAATCATCTAAAATGGAAAAGGAGAATAATAAAAATGGGATGGAGTGAGTATTATGTCAAACACTATTTCAAATTATTTTCATGTTTTTGTTTAACGAAATATATAAAAAGTAGTACATACTCATGATATTTCACTTTTATTGTCATCATTTTCTTCTCGGGAGTGATTTAAGAACTTGATAAAATAACAACTATATCCTCTGAACTAAAGAACATGAAAAGGTTGAATGCTTATTTGGTTTTCTTACTAAATAGTCTTAACCGAAATGACCGAACTTTTAAACCCAGCGGTAAAACCCGTAATTTACAAACCAAAAATTACTCGACCCATATTTTTGCCTGAACCCAAAATAACTAAATCCGTATCAACCATACTTGTACAAATCCGTATTTTACAAACTCAAAATTCAAAGCTAATCCGTCCCGTTTGTATGGCAACATCATTATGTACTTGTGTTATATAATGAAATAATAGAATATAAAATAAAATAGTAGAATTAAAATAAGAAAGAAGGAGAGAGAGTAATTAGTTAGGTGAAAAAAAGTTGGTTTTCCAATCAACCAATAAAAACAGTTAAAATGATTTAGCTTTTATAGATAGGAGATATCACTTGGTTTGATGATAAAACTTGTGTAAAACGATTTTACATACAAAAATTACTTTAAGTACATTTTAGATTCATTCAGGTAATCTATGTTAATTGCCTTGTGCTATTTATTACTCCGTACAAGTTATCAAATTCATGTTTGAGAAAGAAATCAATATATATACTTAAAAGAGGAACTTTTGGAGCGATTTCATTGGTTATAGGTTTTGTAATTATTAAGTTTTTTTTTTTAAATTAGTGATATTAAATTAAGATAGAGAATGCTACTTAATTAAAATAAATTTGTTGCAATTYTAGTTGTACCATACAATGCCCTATGAAGTGTTTCAGTAAAAAGCAACTTCATTAGATTTAATACTCCGTAATATATAAGGCATAATGTTATATCAAATAAGTAGCATCATTATATCAGTTTTCTAGGGCCAAAATTTTTAGTATGAGAATTTCCATGTATATGTACTCCCTCCCTAAGTTTGATATTTCCCCTATTCATGTCCATGACTTTTTGAAACATAGCTATTTGGTGTAGTGTGTACTCCTGTTTTGTGMATTTGACGTTTTAATTTTATTTTGATTTTTCATAAACTCTCTTTTCTATTAGCTCATGTTAGCTTTCACAATTTAAATTTATACACAATTATTTTTTCGTATTATGTGATCCAATTTCCTCTAAACTTTAAGCAATTTAGATTAKGTTGTTAATTTTCGTTATTACTGATTTGATATGCATATGTCCTTAAAATTGTTATTATTGTATGTACTCTAATTATTGTTTTTTTTTTTTTTTTTTTTGGTATTGACCAAGAATATTCCCTACCGACAGCTGGGGCAATCTCTTTCGAGGTGAGGTCGGGGGACTGAAGGCAATTTAATGGGTTGACCCCTCCCAAGTTTGGCCTTTTTCATTCGCAAGAGTCAGGAATCGAACCCTTGACCACTTGTTTAAGAGATGAGAGCCCTTAYCACTCACATCAACCAACTTTGGTATGTACTCTAATTATTGTTACGTTGCGTGTGTTTAGATAATCAAAGTGATTTTCAACCCAGGCCATACTAACATAGCACGTATGTTGTCTTCTTCAATGACATCTTGGTTGAATACAATAAAAGCATTCCTGCTGGGAAAACAAAAGATTTGTCCTATATACCCGATTACCCATGTATGACAATATTAAGACGGATACCTCTGTCTTAAAAAATACTAGCCCTTGAAGTAAGGGGATGCATAAACAATTGTATTTTATATGGATCCGTTTGATAATATAGTTGATATTAAATTGATTTAGTTAGAGTAGTTAAGATTATGGTTTTGATTTAGTAAAATTAGCACATATTTTTGTGTAAGGCGAGACCTTATACAAGAAGCACATTTTTTTATAACTACTTTATGGGTTATTGGAATGTTAAGAAAACTTAATTCGATGCTCCTTATTTGAAGGTTATATTAAATGTTCAGGTTATTTCTCACATTTGTTATATTTCTTTTCGAGCGATATTAGAGACTCTACCTTTACAAACTATTAAGTATTAAGGTGTTGHTTGRCCAAGCTTTAAAAGTGTTTTTCTAACTGAAAAAGTAGTAGCTTGGYCAAACACTATAGATTAGAGAGGTTTAACATTACTTTTAAAAAGCCAAAAACTGATTGTTCACCCCAAAAGTTATCAGTTCACCCCAAAAGTAGATTAGAGAGGTTTAACACTACTTTTAAAAAGGCAAAAACTGATTGTTCACCCCAAAAGTAGAATTAGGTATTTGCTACTTTACTTCTACTTTTCACATAAAGAGATAAAAAAACAAAATAAAACGGATGAAAGTAGTTAGACCAAATATATAAATTTTATAAGAACCCGCTTTTACAAAAGTATGGCCAAACAACCAATTTTTTTCCAAAAAGTAACTTATGAATAAACCCCTTTTCAAAAGTAAAAACTATTTCACACAAGGCCAAACAGCACCTAAAATATAGTAAAGAAATCAAAAGTAAATTAATTAATAAATTGAATGGGTTTAAAATAAGATAAAATTTGTTAAAAAATTTAGAATTTACACATCAGTATATCACTAAGTCTAATTAAACGAGTTTAAAAGWAAGGAGTTTGAGTTTAATTTGAACTTTACTATTTTACTCTAATTATTTGAATGTCGATTGTATTTTTGTACAGAGAATGAGAGAATGAGACACATATGTGAAGTATGTATTTTAAACTAGCTTGTGCTACAACTTAGAAAATATAATTTTCATATTCTTTTGATATTCTTTTGAATACATTTCAAGAATTCAAACGCATATTGCACTTTTTGATTATCATGGTATCAATTTACGATTTAGGTGCATAAAATAAATTATTTACAGGTTAAGACATAAAACGTAACGGTTCTACAGTATCATATAATAAAACCATATAACGAAAGATCTTAATGCCCTTACTATTGAAAATAGTAATTGGTGGAATTTATTTTAGTAAGTGGTTTTTGGTAAATAATCACCTGATTTACAATAATGCTTATGCAAAACGATTTTATATAAGAAATTAAGAATTGTTGTTAAGTGAAAACTTCTTTTGTATATTTGTTAATATATGGATGTTGTTTATGCTAACTAAATTGGCCTTGAATTTTTTGTTTACAAACACGCATTTTCATTACTATTCATGATTATCGAATGTAATTATGAATACTGCAGAGTATTATGTATTCACATGTGACATGACCCGAGAAAACCAAATACAATAGTTCATGGATCAGTTTCATTGTATGTTGTTTCAAGGGGTAAAATTAAGACCGTCCAAAACCGTGTCAATTACGTTTTACATCGAGTTTATTAGGTCGGTCTTTTTCCTACTCTTCTTTAATATGTATTACATAAAATGACCAAAACGACACAAGTGAATKCTCCCTATAAAAAGGCCGGTTGTTTATTGGTAGTACAATATATTGTTAAAACTTTGTTCAAATATTATTGGCTACACAAGTGACACCTTTATAGTAATACAATATATTGTTACAATTCTGTCTCTAACATCTTCTCGGTTTTTATGCTAAATTTAATTCGGTAACTAATGAGTGAGGTAGAGGAAGTATTAAGTACATGCACAAAGTGACAAAAAAAATCTAATAAAGCGTTCATGAAATATAAGTCTTTTTAAAGGTTAATCTCATGATAAATACTTAAAAGCCACTGTTGTGATATTACCCGGGCAACGCCCGGGCTTGAAATCTAGTAGGATTTGATTAGAAGAAATTTGAATTTAAAATATTGAGTCAAATATGAACAAATTGGATCAACATCTCAATTATTTTTCATGAATATTACTCTTATCTCTTTCTTTGAAACATAACCCACTTTGGTCACAAAAATCTCCCTGTAAATATCAGGGGAAGCAATGCAGACCAAGACAATGCTTCAACTGACCCGAAGCGAACCAAATTCCATCATCTCTTAATAGCGATGCCTGGCTGCAATTCAGAAATGGGGAGTTACTCCATGTTATACGGAGTATAACTTTTCGGATGGTGAAGAGTGAATGAAAAACGATAATGCTCACAAAATAAATTACAAAGTTAACCACAGACGAAATAATTTACAAGGCTTAGTTTTTCTTATTCTGACAACTTTATAGAATCAGGAAGACTATTGGCAAAATCACAGCATTCAGAAATTCTCGAAAACCTCAAAAGACAAATGAACAAGCCGGTAGCTGTGCCATGGCATTTTCCCCGAATAAATAGGGAAAAATCACTTTCATGTAAACTTGTACTTGCTAGTTGCCACCTCACAAAGTTATAGGATCAACGTGGACAAAACGTCATTGAAATCCAGCTACGACAGGAATCCTTCTAGCCGGTGACTGCAGTATTGTTGACGACTCATACTTGTGATTCCACGAATGGTTCCAGCAAGGTCTGTCCGTTAATTACTTTTGTGGTCGCAATAATTACATCATGCGCCAGATCCTACAAGAATAGCATTTAAAGAGCATCTAAGATCTATAAATTGAGAATTTAGAAACTGAGCATCTAGAAGACTAGAAACAACCATATGTTTGAGACACTAAGACAATGATGCTGTAAGATCCAGAGATGAAGGTGCTGGAACTAGGACTGGTAATTGAGGCCGAAACCCAAAGGAAAAAAAATCTGATCCAAACCGAACATTAAAAAATCCAGACCCGATTTACTATATTTAAAAAAAACCATATGCAAACTATTGAAAAACCCGAACCAAATTCATTACCGATCCACCCAATTATTTTTTGAAAATTTAGGTTGTATTCAACTTGAAATTTCAATTTTTGTCTTATAAGATGAATTTTTCTATAGTTAATTTTCGAATAGTTTTTTAAATTATGTAGTGGATCAGGTATGGATTTGGATCGGTTATGGATTTTAAACTTTTGGATATGGATCGGTGATCCAACATGTAAGTGAATCGGGTTTGGATTTTCCAAAACCCGATCCATTGCTATCCCTTATAGCTGGAAGAAAAGCTAAACAATAGATACAACAACATCAGAGCCTTAATCCCAAAATGATTTGGGATCGGCTGACATGAATCATTCTTTAGAACCGTCCATGGGTGATCGACTGATCGCACACCTCAAAATGCGAAAATATAAAAAAGCTATACAATAGATAATAAAAACAATTATTCGCGTCGTTGATACTGGAAATAGAGGACCTATATCCATCAACCCTCTCATACATGGTATAACTATATTACCAGAAAAAAAGGTCAAATGGAAAACGTTTTAAGCTTCAATGATATGAAGCAGACTAAAAATTTTCCAAACATTGTTTCTTACAGAAACATGCTTTCATTTTGAGTGGAATGCCGCACATCATTCATAAGATTCTATAATAGAGCATCAGTAACTTAGTCAAAGACGCTCAAAACACCTGCGTAGCTGGGGGCTATAGACTCGTTATTCTTTGGTTCTAGATTATGATGGAATAAAACAAAATGACTCAGTAAATTTGTTGCTTTGTTTATTGTGAAGTGACAATCATTCAATGCAATTATCAAAGCAATATTCATAATGGGCCATCTGGAAACAAATTCCCAACTCCCTACTAATCCACTAGGGAACTGGGGTAAGGTTATTGTACTATTGACAGTAACTGCAATAAATACCTGAGAAGTGAGGAAGCGAAGTGCAGATATCTCGGCAAATGTCACTCCACCAATGAACACCACCAATACCAGAGAACGTCTTTCAACAACCGCTCTGAAACATTTAAAACCACACAACAAAAAATTGTCAACTTATGAGTGGTGATAGTTAAGCTATGGCCACTATAGCATTAGCTGCAAAGTACACTGCTACTAAATAGCCCAAATCTACCACAAATCCAACAAGGCTCTAATATGGAACATTTCCATATGTTCTGTTTGCATGTGAAGTTGTGAACATCATGAGAATTTTTAACGGGGTGTTTTAAGTTTCTCAATCAAGTCGATCAGCACATGCCTGTCAACAGTAGTTGATCCTCCCGATAACGACTCGTATGATGAAACCCGTGATAATGCTCCCTGCGCATCAAAAAGGAAGTAAATCATATCTAGGAATAAAATGTTGAAGAGCAAGAACAGTATGGAGTAACTATTAACACAAAAAGTATCACAAAGCCATGACAGATGCTCACTCTTTTTGTTTCTAAGTGTGGTCCAGGTAGTAATTTTAGGATTTGTTCGATGGGACGCCTGCAAAATCAATCATACAACAAGTCAAATATTCATAGAATTCATATAAACCCTTCAAACATATGTGCAGGACATCTGCTTAGAGTACACTCGAATGAAATGAGTCATTGCACTCATTCATATCATTCCATGACTGCCTCGTCAAAGACTTTTTATGAGTCCAATGGCCTTCACCATAGTATTCAATCTTGGTTTGAAACTTCATCTCACAATAGTTCGTTGCGATGCATAAATGTCATTGCGCCATAAATGTGGCGAATATTACCATAAAAAATGTCGTAGAAGAAGGGAAAAAACAACTTCCAGGGCACTTAATAAGAATATCCTTACCATCCTGATCTGATGGCTTGCTGAATAAGGCGTACGCTAAGTGGTGCATATCCTGAGAAGACATACGAAATATCTTTGGGACTGTAAAAACCGAGAGATAAAAAGCACTGATCAGATCGATATTAATGCATTAAATACAGATAAAACACAAGAAAAGCATCGCAAAAAAAAAAAAAAAAGTAATATCAATGCATATGAAAGACACCAGCGAACATCAATGAGACAACTCCGTGATTTACGATTCTGTTAATCCAGGTCATACAACCTCTAGACTCTTAAAGGCGCCAGAAAATCAAACATTCAAGTGGGTTCAAAAAGAACACAACAAGAATTAATGTTCATATGTACTGACACTAAACCCAGATTTCACACTAGTTATCAGGATCTGCATAGAAATGGACGAAAAATCAAAATGGTAGATCCCAATTGGTTTAGTGAGGTTACTAAGTGGACATACTGAACAGGGTTGTGCTCCTGTGGAGCATTTACAGGGTTGATATGCAGAACAGCAGAAGTAAGCAGACCAAAGCAAAAAGTGGATAATGACGAAGTGTGCTTTTATGGCTACATTTAGGTGCCTTTGGTTTGACAGGAATTCTCAAGTGATGACAGGAGTATAGTATATTACCCAATTACAATTATTTATATACAAGCTTGTTTACAAGGGAAAAAAGGTAAGCTCGTGGCAGAATGCTAATAACCTAAAGTTAACTATATGCTGGAGATTTAATTGCAAATAATCATATTGACGACAAGTGACATAAAGAATAGCAGAAGAGATTAGCATACATACTCAGCTGTGTCAACGCTTTCAACTACAAGATTCAGATCTCGTTTAACTGTCAACCAATTGCTTCTTAATTCCTAAACAGTCAAACAGTGTATAGTAATTAGTAAGCAACCATTGATTTAATGCAAAAATTAAAGCTTAACAAAATAATGAAACAGATTAGCAATTAAGTATGACCTGTTTCCTAAACAATCCAGCCTTTTCCAAATTATTTAGTGTTGCCACGTGCTCAAATCCATAACTGTGCAGTAGCTCTCTCCTTCACCGAGAAAGAAATCAATGATACTCCGTGAACAAAGGGACCAAAGAAAAAAAACAGTGGAGAGGCATAGCCACAACTGTGAACTAAGAAGGCACACAGAAATCAGATGAGTGTGTAAAACCACCTTAAATAATCATATTGCTTCTTGGGCAATCCTGAATTTGTAACAGAAAATAAGATGAGAAGCCGAAGGACATTAACAAGAGATTCCTGTTTGTGGATCATTTCTTCAATATATTCAAAGCATCTGCGTCAAAACAAGCAACAGTTGCAACTCGTAAATGACATACTCAGGCAGCTAATTGGCAGAGACAAACATCAATGTAGACTCAACCTAACCAACAAAACAGAGGTGGCACAAGCAGGCAGCATAGCTATCAAATTCATGGTAACACAAATTCCTGCCTTCCACTGTATACTGTAGAGTGAGGCATAGACATTTAGTGATGCCGCTTGAATCCATAATTACCATAGATTTTACACCATCCAAAGAGAGTACCAAAAATAGCAAGTACGCAACAGAGATGCATGGTAAATGAAAGGAAACTACACTGAAAAGGAAATTATAGTGGATCCCATGGAGGATGCACTAGTGGCAAAGGTCAGGTGCCTAGGAAAATACTTTACTATATATACTCGAAAATGGATAATAAACCTAAGGGAAAACAAGAAAAGAGTTTAACATCAGCCTCGAGTCTCATTACAGGGGTAATGGCATATTTCCCACAGTCTTCACTATTAAATGTGCAAGCATTTTTAATCGTTACTCATCAGTACCAACACAGTCAACTTTTCCGTCATCCTTTGTACCCTAATTCTTTCTCTCACTATATAATCTATAGTCTACGAATTCAACACTCCTAGATCTCCCAATGCTAATTTATTAACCATAAAGAAGCAATTTTCTTGCACAGTATGTCCAGCTCTAATAATAAAAATCATGTGTGCTACTTACATGTCATAGCTTTCGGACTCCACAATGGTTTGTTCCATATCAAGACGACTGAGAAATGATGGTTTTGATGTATATGTTGACAGATGTTGAGCAAGACTTATGTGCCTCTAGACAAGCAAAAGAGAGGTCAAAACTCTGAACCATTGAAGCATACTACACATACATTCTTTCAATAATTGGACATTAAAAAAATACTCACATTCATCTCTGGCAGTGTATTAAGCTTTTTGACAAAGTCTTTCAGTTCGGATACACTTTGATTCTGCATTGATACAGACAGAAGAAGACATCAGAACTCCTCTGGCAACCCTTAAATTCCTTTGTGTCAAGGCTATCACGACCTAACTATTCCCCAAGCCACAAAATACAAATATACAACTGAGAACATCAATCATATATTCAATTTTTCCATTTAAATGAAAGAGGCGTTAACAGAAAGGTGGAAAGTCCATAGTTTTCTTGGACTTTCCCATAAAATAACTTTTAGGAAGTGAATGAAAACAGATAGTAAACCTTTCATCTAAAAAATAACTACCAAAATTGACGCTAAACCGTTCTAGAATACCCTAAAACAAAATTATATTTTTTTACACAAATTGCAAGTATTTTTTTCCAGTCAATAGAAAATACTGATTTTTTGAAAGAGAAATAAGCCGTAAAAGGACAATAAGTCATTGCTACAAGTTACAAACTTACAATGTAATCCAACAAGAAACTAAAAACATTGAAGTATTAATTAAAGGCTTGATTGAAAAGTAGGTTCGGCTATGTTAGAGACTAGAATACAACTAAGTGAAATTAATGACGTGAGACTCCAACAACAAGGATACGATTTGCAGTTATTTCGTGACAATAGATTATAATATAACAATGGTTATACAAGTGCTACTCCTGAGACTGGATTGGCCGCAAATCGTGGTTTTTGCGTCATACATGCAGTCTTGGTAACCTCAAAACATTTACAAAGCGGTTGTGGCCTTGATTTGATACAATGGATATAACATACTCCCTCCTTTTAAGTCACTTCCATAAGAGAAATTTTGAACAAACGTATGAAAATAACTTGAAAGGGGGGAGTATTTGATACTACTAATTAGATTTATTTGAAATACATCCGTGACTTTCTCAAAAATAGACAACTCACAGTTGCCGATATGTCAGCATAATCTTGTTTTATAGACATAGCTTTTTGACGTAGGACCTGCACATGCACAAAAAAGGGTTACGGTTATATCAGTAACATTCCCAAAGGACCACAGAACAAATGAGAGTACTACAGTACGCCAACCTGGACAACAACTTCAAAATTTAGATCTCGAGTCTCCTTAAAAAGCTTGTCACTGGAAAATCAATATGGAAATACATGGTAAGATTAGCAATGAATACGGCACTCATCTGTCTCACTTCTATGTTTTTAACATACAAGAGAACAAAATTCTGACATTGAGCAGAACAATCCACTCTTTTCGTCCAAAATAACTTTTAGTTATGTTTTACACAAAAAAGGCGATTTTTATATTGGGAAGTAGAGAGAGGAGAAAAAATAAAGGTCAAAAAGGAATGTAAAAACAATTATTTTGGGACAACTCAAAAAGAAGAATACGAAGATTATTCTGGGATGGAAGAAGTATAAAGTTTGTCTTAGATGCATGACAAATGACAATTGCAACAAGCATTTAATAGGCAGATAGACAAAGGAAAGAGAAAAAAGGACTGCTCGCTTGATAACACTAGCTATATAGCATTTTTTCCATCATGACATTCACAACAATTGCAAATTAGAATCGAATCAATTAGAATCCAATCAATAGTCAGTTTTGTTAGAACACTTCGAACCCAAGGAATTTCCTAAATCAATTGCTCTCCAAATGGCTTTGAAAAAATGAACAGTAAACTCGACAGCTGCCTTTTGTGAGGCCTCACTGGTTACATGTCGGAGACGCTCCTTTGACGAAGGAGTGTCGTCATTTCTGAGAGAGTAACACCTGATGGATATCTACAGCAATCAACTTTAAAATCCACACCATGAAAACATAATTTTTTCACTTACCCTATCGCTTTGTTCTCCTCTTTTCACCAAGGAAATAAAAGAAGGGCATTTTCTAAGAGGGTGGATTGTATAAATAAGAAAAATTTACACATGAAGTAATTGATTTGACATTCCAAACCTTCACAACTCCAAATATAACACTAGCTAAAATCAAAAGGGACGGTACAACATTCATTTCTTTCGTAGAAATTGCAGAAACTAAACAAGTTTGGCACTACAATAATGACAAGCTCCAAAGGGGATGAAATTCTAATTTTTAAAGATTTCCTTCCCCGAAATTCAAATTACGCCTATGGACAGCTACAAACAAACAAGTACCCATAGTGTAAGCTAAGTACAACCTAACAAAAAACTACATGTATAGTAATAAACAAAAACCCTTACATAAAATTATAAACAATACTGACAGCCGACAAGTTAGGTTTAGGCACTAACCAAACAGTACAAAAATAGCAGAAAATGGAAACTACTTGTGGATTAGCATTTTGAGGTTACCGAGTTCAGAGACAGGTCAAAAAACGGTAACAAAAGTAACGAGGATGTGGCAAAAGAGACCCTGGAACAGAAACTAGAACTTCTAAACAACTTTTTATGCTTTACCTAGAATTCAGTGGAACTTTGACCTTTTTCCCCTCCGCCTTGGCATCCATAATAGATGCATCAAGCTCCACAGCCCCACTATTCACATGAAAAAACTGCAGGTGTAAAAGGATAGAGAGAACAAAATTGTTAGAATATCGTGGAGAATAATCACATATCACAATCAACACAACCATTTCTTTAATATTTCACATAAATTAAAGACTTTCAATAACAACAATAACATTATCCTAGTGCCTCAATGGCTCCCGCAAATTGCGGGGTAAAGGGGGTCGGATGTACGTAAAACTGCATCAAAGGACCGCTCCTTCACAAGGGCAAAAAATGCGGCCACTTTAGTGCGCCATTTTGATTTATTCCATCATAATACAAAACCAACGAGTTATTGCGTCTTTGGCTCCATTGGAAAAACGGAACAAATAAACTAAAGACGTTGGGGGAGAGAAAAGGAACTTTTTATCTTTGATTTGCATGGGAATGTTTTACTTTCAACTTATGGTTTTTTATTAGATAAGATTCTCCAAACTGGTTAAATAGGTCATTATCAACCCCAAAAGAATAATGCCCTTAGATCAAATCCCAAATTCTAGTGGAACAAGCTAGCCAAATGAGCCACACCACAACCCGGTTTAGACTTCAATACATTTCAACAGCGCATGCTATAACAATAATGATTTGTAACAGTGAAATACTCGTAGCCTCTGATATGTGGTCTTTCAAATGCAAAACTGAAAAATGAAAAAAAATCAAGGTTGCAGTTTTATAATCCTGCTTCATAGCCCTCTCACCTCATCCACCAAGCCTTCATATGTTAACTGAGAGCACATAGGAGTGACCATGTCCACCTGCATCAAAAGCGTTATCTATCAACTGTCTTGCATTTTACAGACAGCAACAGCACAAAAAATAAGAAGATACAGCATCACGTGAATTTCATTTGCCCTTTACCAATGAGATACTCCTCAGCTTAACCAAATGTAGTGGTGAGCCAGACTGGTGGCCCACCACTATGTTGCAACAGAGCGGACAACCTAAACTAAGAATATCAGCTCAAATCCAAAAAAAACAGAAAAAACAAGGCTTGAGTTTCATTTGCCCTTTACTAATGGCATACGACTATACTCCTAAGGTTAGCCGAATGTCCTGATGGGATGGGGGCAGACCCACCTTTGTATTAACCTACAAATACAACAACTCATGGAGATTCGTCAGAATAGTAAAAAAGCGGTTGACAAACTTACACGCTTACCTCTCTATCTAGCAAGATCAGAGTACTTATCTCTGGCACAGCCTGAAACATGCAAATTGACAACCAGCAAAATATACATAAATAACTTCACAAAAACAGTTGCATAAGTTTGATACAGTGAACAATTTTAAGTACTAACATCCTACGGTATGTTACGGTAAGAAGTGGTGAGGATACAAAGGTCTGGGTGAACTTGAAAAGTTCCATATTGAATATTCACCCTAAATCCTTGAAACGTCACCTTGCTTACCATATTTTACTGTAGAATGGTCTTACCCAAAACTTGCTCTCAATATAGTAAAAACTAACTATCAGTTACATCAGATGTGTTGACAGGATCTTCAAGCTGCATCCTGTCCAGAATCTCTGCTACGCAAAGTGAAGCCTTGCCTTTTGCCCGCACATTTGGAATTACACCAAACGACAACTATAAACACCAAAAAAATTAAAAAATTAAGAAAAAGGAGTAAGAACATTATAACCACTAGATATCAATGACTGAACTAATGTAAAAAAGAACTAGGTCATTGAACATGAATTTTTTCGGCTCCGATGGAACCAATGACATAAAACTTTGGCTTTTAAATAAAATGAAATAAAGCAAAATGGAAAACTAGAATGTCGACTTTTCTTAGATAGTGAAGCACTACTGCCAACTAGCTTCGTTGGTAAGTGGCTAGGTGGTAATACTCATAACCAAACTGGAGGTCGGCTCAGGCGGCTTCTTCAGTAAAATGACAAATAATTACTGCAATTTGGTGAAATATTCATTGGGGCCATGTGCAAGTAGCAAAATGGCTCACTAAACATAAGAATACATTAGATACATCGGGTCCTCTTTTGACCCTCTATAGACCACTATACCCAGGAAGCCTTTGAAACATTAGAGTAATGTTATAGTTGTTGATTAAATCCCTAAAGTAACATAGCTCAAAAAAATATATTTATGTTTCTCGCAGCCTCTATGTATTTTCTCACCCATATTTTTAATAATGACTCAAACTTAGAGGCAAGGGTTATGTACATCCAAGTTCCAACGTTCCAACCACCTTGCCTCGTCATAGAAAAAAGCTTTTGAAGGCCTGAGGCAATGTGATATGTTGTCAGTGTACTTGACAATGGTTCAGGACAGTAAACGAATCGAATATATGTGTTTGAGCCTTATTTGAAGCGTCCAAATTTCATCAAAAATAGTTTAAATGTAAACTAAGGGCAAGCAAAGAGTACATAACTGAACAACTTTCGGAGTGTTGGCCTTAAGGCCAAAAATATTTCAGTTGGCACCCTAACCTATATCTAACCGCATGTTTTGCTAACATGAATCATCATAAGCAATGCATAGAAAATCATTTTCCTAATTTGAATAACATAATTAAATGCGAAACGGAATTAATTTGATAGAAAACAAACCTCAAGCTTATGAATGGCTTTTGCAGCATGCCAGAGAGAACTTGTATCAGCATCAACTAGGCATTCCTAGACCAGGTCACCAATAACAATACTAAGAAATTACCCATTTTACACCAAAAGTTAACTGACCGAATTAAGTCTAGTACCTTGTATGCAAAGTCAAGTTCAAACGATATTACATCCTCGTCAAGTGGAATCATGTATAATGGGTACTCCCCTATTGTTAAAAATTCATGTACCTTTTTCTCTTTCAGTAACTGCACATAAAGACATGACAATCATAAAATTAAAAACGCAAAATAAAATAAAATGAATTACCGTTAAACAAAACTGTGTGAAATGCAGTAGAATTAGACTTGATGGGAAACTAACACCCATGTATTAAAAGATATCGTGGACTAACACCACATCGTCTGTGCATTCAAACCATCAGTAGAAAATACTGGACGTTGTTGCAGCATTGCGAATTTTCAAAAAATTATATCCTTTCTATCTTGCATCAAACCCGCCCGTATTTATAATAGTTTGGAACTATCCGAAATTCAAAGACGCCGATGCATTGAGAACTAGTCAAACAAAACAAGGGATAACCTGCTCACAAGCGACCGACCGCCGCGGAATGAAGTAAAGAAAACATTCCCTTTGTAGTCCCTTTGTAGCATTGTCATGAAGATGCAAGGATATATGCTTCATTAACTCAAGCTTACTAGAAACAAGGTACACAATCTTCGTACATTCAGTTTCAAGAGGTTCTGATGATAAAAGACGCAATTCAGCTCCATGCTCCTGTCCAAGGAGCCAGTATATTTCATCAACAGCGGAAGTAAAAGAGCCAAACATAAAATGACATATAGACCAAGTAACGAACCAGTTGGCTGATTTTTATCAGCAAAATCAAAACTCGGTACTACCAGATACTCTTAAAAATATTGAGTCATTGCCTAATGGTTAACCCATAGGCATTGACCAAGTATGATTCCGAGTCCAAAACCCCTCCCCTTATAAGTTGCCATTTGCAGAATGTCGACTAAAATATACATACTCATGCATCTCTGCTAATTTCAATTTCTAGTTTCTACGATATAGCTCACAAACGACTACTACTACTACTACTACTACTACTACTACTACTACAATCACAACAGAACCCTAATCCCAGAATGAATTGAGGTTAGCTCACTAGAATCATCCTCTGAAATCGTCTCTAACCAGTAGCATCCACACAATAGCACACATACTTAGATAATCTTATTTCTACAAACAAGTCAAAAAATGAATAATAACGCGAGCAAAAATTAAAAGCATCGGCACACACAGCTAAAGTATACTAGAAAATTAAAAAGACAACAAACACAATTAAACAAAAACTATATTAAAATGCTTATCAAACAATTACCTTAAGAAGTGCAGTCTCTACAATCAGCGAAAGCGAGCCACTAAGCTTCGGCTCGATAACCAGACACTTTTTACCACGAATCTACAGCAATTGAATAATCGCACAAACCGTAAAATCAATATAAATCGATTGTCAATCACAAATTAATCATACAACCAACATAATTAAAGCAAAAACTCACATTTTTCAAGATATTTAAAAGCTCCTTCTTCGATTGATCCCTAAAATCAACAGAAATTGTACAACACAATACGATCACATTAAAGTCAAAATTCAGTAAAAATTGAGCAAGAACAGAGACACGAAAGCGTGTGATTGAGTAATGGAGGAGATTACCTAAGAGAAGCAAGATCAATGGTAGCATTATCCAAATTAGGGATTTGAGCCATTGCAGAAATGATCAAGCAGGCGCGCGGAAATTACCCCCAATTTCTTTACGAATCGGAAAATTTGTTTTGTACGAGTATCTATCTATCTGAGGCTCTGAGCTGATCATGGATCGGGTCGGAAGGGTTTGGGCTGGGTTAACTACCTAGTAAAAGGCCGGTGTATGAGTCGAGCGAGTCGAAACGGGTTGGATCATGTCAGGTTTGAATTAGGGGACTATTCAATCGGGCTAAAACGGGATTTTGTCCTAGTTAAGTCATTTACTTAGAGATGATCATGACGGAAGTTTCAAGTTCAAATTTGTTAATTTATATTACCCTGCTACAAGCCTCCAATATGATAGAAAAATTATTCCAAATATTCAAGGATATCATTTCAATATCGAAATAGTCTTAACCTAATAGTTAAGACGAGTTCGATTCCCCTTCATCCTAATTTATACCGGCCTTGCCCTTCATCTAAAAAACAATTACCATTACCAATTTACCATGGAACAAATACTACTTGGGTCATCCATGATTCACTAAAAAAATGAATATTGAGAAAGTGCCATGTGGGTAGTCCTCCAATTCACTAAACAAAACTATCACAAAATGAAAGATCACTTAAATTAAACCCTTAAAAAATCAAATCAAATATAAATATTGCTGGATTAAATCAAATAACAATGGAAGAAAACCAAACATGTGCAACAAACCAAGGAGAAGAGCAGGGGCGGACCCATGCTCACCAATGGTGAGGCAAATGCTACACCATAATTCAAAAAAAAACAATCAGAACTAAAATTTTGCTACACCATAAATAACCTAATAAACTTGC